>PISX010009410.1:0-75941 GCA_004024625.1 Mellivora capensis
ATATGTATGAATAAGATATGTTCCTAGTTTTCAAGGAGATTACAGTGTAGTGGAGAAGAAAAACATAGAAACAAGATTATTGCAACATACATGGACTCTCATCAGAGAGTATAGAAGGGGCAGGGAGGGGTAATATAGGTACAAATGGCTTTCTTGGCATAGTTCTGAGAAGGGAATTGCCATTCAGGAGAGGAAAGGATACAAGACTTGTTGAACTTCCATACAATAGGAAATTAATTAGTAGTGATTATAACAACAACGAAATGGTTGATTTTTATATGTTCTTTCTAGGTACCAGTACCATTTGTTCTAAATGCTTTATTTAACTAACTCACACAACACTCTAATGATCTAGATATTGGCCTTGTTTTACAGAAAAGAATTACTGAGAGTTTAAGAATACATTCCTTTTTCACATCTGATTAGTGACAAGGATAGGATTTATTACTCTGATTTCCTCCCAGACTTCAGGACCTATGCTCTTCCTGCTGTAGTATAACTCTTTGGGTAAGGAGTCTTCTGAGTCTGCCTCTCTCATGCCCTACTAAATTGCATGCTCCCCAAATAATCTTTGGTTCCATTGGCTTCCTGATCATACATGTTTAAAACATGGAATATGCTATAGGACAATTATCATATAACTTGCTTGTCACCTTGAATAGAACGTAAATAGTTTGATAGCCAGAATTGTCTAAATCATCTTTTACTCTCCTGTTTCTATCACAAACCCTGAAATAATAGTGATTAATAATGACAAATGGATGATGGATGTTTAGGGTCTTTACAGGCAGAAGAATGTTCACTTTACTTATTATGGCCCACGAAGGTGATTTCTAAGGAAGAAAGTCTCATGTTTCTGGGTTTGACTCATTCTTACTTATAATCATTTTTAGTTACACATTTAGTAACACAAATAAGGAGATGAGCAAATAAGTGAAAGATGGGTGGGTAGATGACTGATAGATATAGAAATAGATAAATAACAATGCCTAAAACACAAAAAAAGGTGCTCAGGGGAGCGTACAATGATGGTTCCCATTACTTAGCACTTGGCCCATAAGTTTACTTATACTAAACTCTTGACATGTTTTGTTTTGTTCTGTTTGTTTAGTTTTTTAATTTAACCTCAATAGCAACCATATGAGGGAGATGATATCCTATTAGACAAATGAGGAAAATGAAGATTTCCAAGGTTCACAACTTATCTTCAAGGAACATGTGAGTGAGATTCATTGTAATCAAGGCAGTAAGCCTAATGTTTGTGTCTGTGCCCTTAATATCTCCACGTACTGGCTCCTACCTAGTTCTGTAGTTTGCCTGCCTGTTTTTTGTTTCTATCATCTGTAATGAGTTCATTCCATTCTTACTAGGAGTATTTTGAGCCCTTTTCTGGACCAGTTGTATGGAGCTCTGAGGTTCAAAAAGAAAATAAGCCTCTCTGACTCTAGTTGAATGGTGGTCTTCCAACAGTACACGCACATCTCAACCCCAGGAAACAGTGACTGTGACCATATTGGAAAAAGCATCTTTGTAGATGTAATTAAGTAAAAGATTCTGAGATGAGATGATCCTAGATTACCTGGAGGGGCCCTAAATCAATGACCAGTGTGCTTCTGAGAGACAGGAGAGAAGACAGTCATATAGAGGAAAAGTCCATATAAAGACATGGACTGGATGATTCTGGATGATTTAATTCTAGCACCTACTGCCCATATAGCCATAAAGAATTTTACGAGTCTCTCTGAGCCTTTCCCCCAACCTCATTTTCAAAATAGGAACATGCACCCTGCAAGCTTTTGTGAGCTTTAGAAATGAAGTATCCAAAAATGAAACTCAAAAAAGACCCTTCTTAACCAAATAAGGACAATAACAATAGAAAATATACATGAATATTATGCTTGTGTCTAACAACATTCTAATTAGCCAGCTCAGAAATCCAATAACATAGGTTTATATAAATACTTATTAGTGACTCTTAAGAATACCAATGAGCTTCTTTCTAAATCAGCCACTATTATAGGGAAATGAAACTTTTGTCTCAAACTTAGCTTCTAAATCATAAAGTGTCATTTGATTTTGCTTCCAGAATTTTGATACTAATTGTTGGTACAACACATCACATTTCAGTTACTGTGGAGATAGTGTCAACATTAAGTTGATGATTTTGCTCAAATCTTCTTAATGATAGCCTTCATTTTAAAGTTGTGATGAAGAAATCAATGATGTCTGATTTAGGAAGTCCTTTTCAAAGTCTACTCCCCATCTTGTAAAATCCAATTTACAAAACTCAATTGGTCCTTTTGATCACTTTCGCTAATCCAGTTTTAGAGCTTAAAGTCCCCCAAGTGGCCCTTAATTAATGGCTAATATGAATGCACAAGCACACACTTGGACTGTATCTGGAAGTTAAAAAATGCATCCATATCTTGGGATTTAATAATGACCATCCTTTCTGTGGACAGCTGATTGAGACAATGCATATAGTAGTTGTTTATAAACTTCAAAAAGTCTCATAGGTATATTGATTGATTTCACTGACTCCTACCCTTTCATTTTTATTTTACTGATTCCTCTTCTTCAGAATATTCTGTGTGGGGGTGAGAAAAAAACCCACTACAAGAATGTAATAAAGACAAGAGTGTCAATCAACACTACTTCAATTCCTAAAGGAAAGTCATTTTATATTTTTAGAGAAACCAATTAGCGTATTGAAGACCAGATATTTTTGTAGGGAATGTTTCCCCAATAAAGTTTCTTCCCAAGGTCTTTTAAATCGATAATACATTTTTGCCTATTGTTAAGTCATGGAGGTACAAATAAAAGCTTCCTTTTATCTGATTTGTCTATTGCTTCTTCTTGATTCATTCCAATGTTTGTATCATACTCCACTCGTTAGAGTATGTCTCACCAAAAGCAGCAGTTGGAACATTACTTCACTCCAATTTTCCAAAATGATTTGGCAAAAGAAGGATGGATTAATCACAAAAACCTGGATAATCTGTAATTAGAAAGTGAGTGTTTGAATAGAAATGGTAAATTTAAAAGAAGGATTAAAATACCTTAATAATAATGTCTACCAATAATCCAACAGCCACTCTCCTTGAAGACTTAAGGGCCACGATATCCAACAGGGAATCACTAGCCACATGTGGTTATTTATATTTAAATTAAATAAAAGTAATCAGATTTCAAATACAGTTCCTGGGGTACACCTGGGTGGAGCAGTTGGTTTTATATATGACTCTTGGTTTCAATTTAGGTTTTGATCTCAGGGTCCTGGGATTGAGCCCAGCATCAGGCTCCGTGCTCAATGCAGTCTTCTTGACATTCTCTCTCTCTCTCTCTCTCTCTCTCCCTCTGCCCCTCCTGCTTGGGTGCTTGCTCTCTCTCTGTCTTTCTCTCTTTTTCAAATAAATCAGCCTTAAAAGAAAATACAGTTCCTTGGCTGCACTAGCTGCATTTCAAGTGCTCAATAGCCACACGTAGCTAATGTCTTTCATCCTGAGCAGTGTAAATATTGAACATACCTTCATCACAGAAAGTTCTTTAGGACAGAGCTGCTTTCGAGAGGAAATGATGTCCTCCTCCATTGCCTGTTACTCTCTCTGTTAGAAAATAAGAAGTAGCAGCATTATCCGGCTAAGATTAAATTATTTCAACTTCTCTTTACAGGTTGAAGAATCTCTCTCTTTCAAATATACTTTTCAAATTGCACACTGCAGAAATGACCCCTGAAATTATAGCTTCAATGGTCTCATAGAAATTGTAATTGTTTCCTGTGTAAAACAATATGAAACTATCCACAGTGATTAAAACACCCTCAACAAATTTATATAGAAATAATCTATAGCTCTGTCAGTTAAGTGTCTGATTTTGGCTCAGGTCATGATCTTGGGTCCTGGGATCAAGCCCCATGTTGGGCTCCCTACTCAGCGGGGTGTCCACTTGTCCCTCCCCCTTCCTGCTCATGCCCTTTATCTCTCTTTCAAATAAATAAAATCTTAGAAACAAAGAAAACAATATGGAGGTAATAACTGTATATTCCCCTTGTGGTATCATGCTTTTTCATATTTACATATGTATATATCTGTCCTTTTGGCACTGTTTTTGATCAATTTCATTTCAAGAAGCTCTCTTTTCAGGAAACACACACACACACACACACACGCACACCCCAAAACATCTTTTGTCTTTTACCCATTGTCACCAAAATAAATAAATGATACAAATAGCTCTTTTACTCGTTTTAAAAGTAGAGCCAGAAATTATGTAAAGTTGGGACTCTTGAATTATTCATATGTTCTGATTGAATGGGATCATTATCTCTGGCCTTACAAGCTAATAAATACTGTCTAATGCCTGGATACTATTTTGATGTAATAGTGTCAGGAAAGATAAATAACAACTGACTTCTTTACAAGCTTGGGCTTAAATTAGGGAGGAGCTCCCTTATGAGTTCAGAGCAAGAAGTGTATGTGTCTATGTATGTGTGTGTGAGCATGCATGCACACATATGTGTGTGTCTGTGTGTGACTATCCACAGATATGAAATACCTTAGATGATTGTGTTAGTCAAGCTTCCTTCAATCTTCCCAAAGGCATTTTATTTTATTTTTAAGATTTAGTTATTTATTTAAAAGGGAGAGAGTGAGCACATGCACTAGGGCAGAGGGGTGGGTGTGAGGTGCAGAGGGAGAGAGAAACTCCCTGCTGACTGTGGAGCCTGATGCTGGGGCTTGACCTCACAACCTTGAGATCATGACCTGAGCCGAAACCAAGAGTTGGACACAGACAACTGTACTGCCCAGGCTCCCTTCCAAAGGCATTTTAACTTTGACTTGCACCTACATAGCTGCAGAATGGCTTGGTTCTATGGTGCTTGCTGCTATTTTTTCTCTTTTCTCCATTCTTATCTCTCATGTAGTAGGTACAAGTATTTCAGAAAATGCAGATTGAGGCTCAGTAAGTGATTATGCTATCTAATCGTTTGCCAGTGAACAGTCAAATAATCTTAAATTATAGACCAGTGGGTTTTTTCCCCCAGATTGATTTCAATGAGTGAATTTGCTTGAGTTTAATATCACCATAAACCGGAGGAGTGTAGGAAGCCTGAATTAAGGTTGTGCTCTTAAAAGCAATCACAGAAAGATGTGCATTTCTAGAAGGTTTGAAAGCATGGAGATAAATACAGTTGACAGTTGGTTTCAGAGAAAGTAAAATTAGAGGTGGACTATTTTACAAAATAGCTTTATAGGCTAATAGTTATCAAGATATAGCAGAATCTGTTAGACATCAAAGAAGAATATCATTATTGACTATGCTGATTTGTTTAACAAAATACACACTGCCTTTTATTTCTTCAGAACACGACTTTTTTTTTCAAGTGATGTGGGGTCTATTAGGAGTATAAGAACATCCAACAAAGAGCCTGTTAAGTCAGTAGTTTGTAAAATTTACACAAAACCAAAAGTCTTTGCTCTGAGACAGCTGGTTGGGTCTTATACAGAATACGTAGGTTTTCCAGACTGCTTTTCTCAACATTTAACACAAGCTAATAAATCATGCAATTTAATTAAGTTTTTAACGGGAATTAAAGTGTGTGAACCATCTTTTGGAATGGGTGTGAACACTATTTCAATAATGCTGCACGAGCAGAGCTCTCTGCCTCTTTCTAATGCAGGAAGCAATGAACGACAAGTGAGGTTTTTTAATTTTGCTTTGTTTTTGTTTTTGTTTTAAAGTAAACACTCTTTATTAGTCAGTATAGCTAATCCTTACTTGTGATTTTATTGCACTTTTTCTATAAAAATGGCCAGAAATTTTTATTCTTAGATTGAAGAAATATTTGAACTTGGAGCACAAAGAAAAATGTCAGAGGTGGGTAAACTATAGTGTTCCGTGACTATTAATATTTCAACCTTTGTCTTTTCAAAATAGGGAGAGAAGGGAGAGAATAAGGCATTTCATGCCTTTGCCTCCTGGAAGACACAAACTGCCAATTTTTCTCCAGTGCTTTCCACCTGTCAGTGTGCTAGGTGCAGACCTGACAGTCTACCGGTGCTGTAATTCCACAAGGCCGGCATGGTTGGCAGGACATTCACAAAGCGCCTGTCCCCTAACAGGGCCTTTGGCACTCAGCTTCCCCTGTTCACTTGCACTGTGACAGGCTGCACACAAGACAGATAATATGGATCAAAGGCAGCGTCTGTGGATATACCCAGCAGGATCCAAGGAGCATTACTAGTGTTCTCAATAATTTGCTATTAGTATTGCAGAAGAAGTGAAGAGTGCACTATTGAGTGATAAGAACACATTTATTTCATAAGGAAAATATACACAGTATATATGTCAGATGTTGGATCCAAATGGGTCTCAAAGAACTGCGGAAGGGCATGCTAGAAAGCAAGCAACAGTGTGAAGTGGGAAACTTTCAGATCCTTTCATACAGATAGTTTTGCTCACCTGTGAAGCTATGATATGGGCCTACCCCACGTCACTGGGAAGATATGGCATCTTACTCTTTGGTATTTTACCCTTCATCTTTGGACTTTGTAAAACACTCCATTTGTTGCCATTTACATAACACATACTTCCAAGTTTATTCCCCCAACCAAACACTCCACTTTTTCTCTCAGCAGGACCCAAGTCAGTACATCCTCATCAAGATATGCCTTCCTTCAATTGTCTGATACCGTTTGAGGGCACATAAAGGCCTAAGTCTAAAGAAAGAGAAGAAACAGGATTTTCAATAACACTACCAATTTTTTTCTCGCTCTCTTTGGTCTCCTGCTTTCCAATAGCCTAATTCTCCTTGTTGGTCATTAATTTGATTTCAAAGAGGAATTAATTAAAACAATTTTGGTATAAGCATGTAATAGATACAATGCAACAGAGAAAAATGATGCCATAGATGAATATCAATGTGGAAATGTGTTCCCAATCTAAATAAACAACCCAAATTACAAAACTGTATGCACAACTTAAACTTACCTTTTGGTTGAAATATATGTACATCTGTTCATAGAACAACATAAAAGGTAGTAAATGAACATAACAAATATGTATATATGTATGCCTGAGAAATGGTCCATGGCTGGCCTTTTAGTTTAACCTTTGTGTTTACCTATATTGCTAACTTTACAACAGTGAGTAAGAAGTGTTTCTGTAGTACTATCAAAGTTATTATTATTTTTTAATGTGTAGAAATGTACAAAACATTTTTTACACCTGTATGGTACAATCCCATAGCCAGCCATCTCACATTTCACTATGTGAGAGAAAATCCATTTGTCAGTATTGGTTTGATGATATAAGTAAGCCAGTTGCAGTACTGGTAAATACATGGAACTTTATGGGAAAACCCAGATTCTAGTCTCATCCTTAACTATCTGCAAAACCCTGCTAAACTGCACATTTCACACAACATGTCCTAATATGTAAATGAGAGGGCTGGACAAGAGATGGGGAATGTGTCTTCAGCTTTGAATCTCTGTGATCACTGAAATCACATATAACATTTGAGTTCTCCAAGTAGGTAGACCTTAGTATTTGGGGGGAATAATATTCTTTCCAGGTAATAAGTTCACTAATATGCATGTATTTAAAACTGTCTAATGTTTATGATCATGAACCCCCCTCAAATAACAATATCAAATGCCATTTGAGTACTTATTGTGTTTCAGGCACTGTAAAAAATTATTTACATGACCTAACTTCTTAAATCTTCAAAGCAAGTTTATGATTAATAATTATTTTCATCATTTTACGGGTTAAGTCATCCCCTGTGAAGTAGGTTAGTAAATGAATATCTATTTTTTTTCCAAGAAGTAAAAATGATATACCATAGTCTCAGTAAACAAGTAGGGATTCATCTTTCCAAAAGGTTGATCTTAAAACATTCGTTAAAGTCAGAAATTGTAGAGTTTTGCTTTTCTTTATATCCTCATACAATGGTTAGAATGTAATTAAATGAAAATTGGGTGTGAGCCCCCTAGCTCCAAAAGTAAATAAATATTTGGGATCCTATTTGGGAAATGAGGTGTAAAGAAGAATATATGTGGTATGTCCCAGGCTGTGAGAAGAAGCTCATGGGGAGGCATTTTCATTTCGGCTACCTCAAATCTGTAGTGCCTTCTTTCACACTCCAACACTCAATCATTGCTGGTATCCTGTGCTGTAATTCCTGGAATGGCCACTAGATGTCAGGCAAAAAGTCTACGTGCGGCAATAAAGGAGACCCTTCCCTTTATGGCCTTTTTCAAAAGGAATAATGCCTTGCTGTCCTCCTCATTCTGCCTTATGCCATGGCACTACAGGGTAGGATGTCACGTATGATCCACACACTATCAAATTTTTAAAAATATTTTATTTATTTATTTGACAGACAGAGATCACAAGTAGGCAGAGAGGCAGGAAGCAGGCTCCTCGCCGAGCTCGATCCCAGGACCCTGAGATCATGACCTGAGCCGAAAGCAGAGGCTTTAACCCACTGAGCCACCCAGGCGCCCCTAAACTATCAAATTTTTAAGTTGGTGAATCTCTTGACAGTGAAAACAGGGTTTTATGCCCCCCACACAGTACAATGTCTGGCTGAAAATGCTCAAGAAAAACTTGTATTTGGTGTTGGAGGACTTCATGGATTTTTAGGTCAGTTATGGAGGGACTCCTTTCTATTCTCAATTTGCATAATTTCGATGGTTTCATTGAGCTAACCCGTGGTAAGCACAGAGATACTCTAATTGTCTATTAATGGAGACTCATGTTGACCGTGTTCATTGTGTTTCTACATGCTTAAGAGATCCGAAATAACCATAGTTATCTTCTCCTTAGTTTCCTCTCTTTGAGAGGGAAAGAGTAGCCACATATTTCCCTACCACATGGTTTTTGAGAAGAGCAGAGCAGTTAGCTGCTTTTAACTTTTCCAAAGAAAAACATAATTAATATCCTAATGAACAAACTTCTAAAATGGGAGTCTATCTTTCAATTCATGTCAAAATTACAGCTCAGATCAGATCATCTATTTCAAATCAAGACTCAGAGATGAAGAAAAATTCACCAGAATAGGACATGCCCTCCAGGAAGAGTCAATAGTAGGTCTTTAGACAGGGCTCGTAATTAAGAAAATGTAAAGTAGGAAATGTATGGAGGTCTAGGTAAGGCAGGATATTAGCATGTCAAAGGTTGCCACAGGTATCTGAAAACGAATCATGAGGCTTCAACCTGGAAGACTAGCAGGAACAAGAGAGAAACAGAACCAACTAGGTAGTGAGGCTGAGGTCAACAAGAAAGGGATATGTATGCAATCAATAAAGCAACAAACAGTCCAGTTTCTAGAACCAAGTACACAGTCATACCAAGATACCAGGTAGAAAAAGTTTGAATGGC
This sequence comes from Mellivora capensis, assembly GCA_004024625.1. Lineage (NCBI taxonomy): Eukaryota > Metazoa > Chordata > Mammalia > Carnivora > Mustelidae > Mellivora > Mellivora capensis. The sequence continues at coordinate 9,385 of PISX010009410.1, forward strand.
TATTGAAACATCAGATCATTAATCTAAACCATGCAAATTCTATTTGGCAAGGAATTAGTTCAATCCCATAGCTGGAACAGGTGTAAATTCATAGCAAGTAGCCTACAGGTATGCATATTGGAAAAAAGGGAGTCGGATATATCTAAAATTTACCAGGAACCCTCTCACTTGTTAGAAGTGATGGTGAGTTCAATAACAGCAAAAACATTTGACTTGAATTTAAGTAAAGACAACTGGGTAGATAAAATGTTTAAAATATCTTACCCTAAAAAAAAAAAAAAAAAAAATCTTACCCTAGTCTAAAATTATAACAGCTCCTTTTAAATGAAAAAGCTTGTGCTTCTAATTTCTGAGGACTAACACAATGATATGGTCTGAAGGAAATCTACTGAGGGTCAAGCTTTTGTACATGGTGTCATTGTAGCTCTAATACTTTCAGGTATCCTCACAAGGGATATTGTACTCATTTGAGCATAATGGAGAGGGAGACACGATCTTTCATAAACTAGAATGGGCTCTAACATGCAAAACTGGAGCCACACAATCTTTTTCCCATTATTTCCTACTGAGAGGCTAAGTAATCTATTAAAATGAGACAGAAAGTTTATCACTTACTAGATATGTGAATACTGAGAATTTATCTTTTAGAGACCCCGTTTCATCAACTGTACAATGGGACTAATTGTATCTAACATGAAGGATGATTGTGAGGGTTAGAAGATACTCTGGCACATAGGGAGTACTCAAATAATTACTATTGCTATTCCAGGGGGTCACTGCTATTACCCCACTGAGTTCATATATACCTAACCAGCAGCATCCAAGTAGTATACCAATCCTTACTGCTAAATAGGGGGATTCTAGTACAGAGTTTTAAATGATCCCAAGTTCCTTCTAATAAACTTTGCTTAGGATGGGTTTGTTGGAGATATCACAGAAAGTTGAGGGGCATTTTTAAAACCAGCTGGCACTTCATCTTCGCATAAGACAGTATCAACTCCCTAAAATGAACCACTCAAAACCCAGTGAGGGAAAACGTAGGTCCAGCAGGTTGTTGAGCACAGTGCCAGTCACAAGTCCAGAATGGCTCCTGACACCACAGGCTGAAATTGAAGAAAATCATCTTGTGCCCATGGGATGCCTCTTTGCCTTAAGACTGCTCATATTGAACTCAACAAATCTACCAGTTGCTGAGCAATTATGCATGTAAAGTAGTAAAACACCTCAAAATGAACAGTGCTGACTCTGCAGGATACTGAAAGCCATCTTAGAATATGAATCAGGCTAAAACCAAACAGTTACTCCATGTGCTAATAACCAGAGTGACATGGAATTGATCCCTGATTTCCCTTTCAAGCTTTAGTCAGTGTACATAGGGAAAGCCAGGGTATTTCACTATTCCCTGTTCTGTTTCCTACGTTACATGGAAAGGATTGTTCAGAAGGATAAAATTTGTGAGACCAGGTTTATCAAGGTAGTCAATAGATTTTTATAGAAGTCAATTAATTGATTTTAACTTGGTTGATCATTTATTTAGCATAATCTTTAAGAAACTTTTCGATGTTACCTAAGGAAATTCAAAATAACTCAAAGTTAATTAAACACTGAGAATGGTGTTATTTTATACCTTCACACCATTAATCCCAATATGACAAAACACACAGACACACACACACACACACACACACACACCTTTCAGCTCCCATACAGGCACATCACATGCTTTTCAGCCAGCCCCAAATCATTTTTAATACTTGGCCAAGTGGCATTGCGAGCTTTCATCTGAGAAAAGTTAAGGGTTTCATGGTTGACATAGAATATCTAAATTTTAAAACTTATCACCCATGTGGAAAATGAAATCTAAGAGCCATTTTCCTGAAAGAGTCGGTAGCCAGGTGACTTTACATTTCTTTTATTCATCGCTAGGTAACTATTTCAACCCCTTCAGCTACCATTTCTAAATTTTCTCACTCTCTTCAGGTTGCCAGATACTGTTCCAGATCTATTGTGCTTCAAAAGGACCTAAACTTCTCTCATTACTAAAATCACTCAAAGTAATCTCTTCAACTTTCCTTTTCCTTTTTTTTTTTTTTAAGATTTTATTTATTTATTTGACAGACAGATTACAAGTAGGCAAGAGAAGCAGGCAGGGAGAGAGAGGAGGAAGCAGGCTCTCCGCAGAGCAGAGAGCCCGATGCGGGACTCGATCCCAGGACCCTGGGATCATGACCCGGACCAAAAGCAGAGGCTTTAACCCACTGAGCCACCCAGGCGCCCCTCAACTTTCCTTTTCTTGACCTTGAAACATCTTCATAGCTATATTCTCAAAAAGACTGAAGCAATCCTTCCCCATTCAAAGGCTAACACTACTACCACACCCTATGATGAATCTAGATGATTCTACCCTCTTCTTTCTGGCCTTTTGCCATGAGCTTTCTCTCACAGACTAGATAACTGACAGAGTTATCTACACCATGGTGTGGGTAAGGGTGAAATTTGGACAACTTGACTCCTAAAACTCATCCTCATCTCTACCCCCAAATATATTCTTCCTCCCATATCCCTTTTCTCAGTTTGTGGCACCACCATATCCACCAGTTTCTCAGAGAAGAAGTTCAAAGTCTCCAAATATCTCTGGGCTATGTGCTACTTACTGCATACCAGATACTTTTCCAAATATTTTATATGTATTTGCTCATTAATCCTTTCCATAATGCTATTTGAGTAGGTACTATTAAAATGTCAATTATATAGATGAGAAAGAATAAGGCACAGAAATTATAAAACTGTTCCAAGGTCAGGCATAGGCCAAATGTCTCTCTGTCTCCAGAAGCATGGCTTGTAATGGCTGCAAACACCTTGCGCATGACCCTGGCCCTGCTTCCCACTCAAACCAGCTATGAACTCCAGTCAGTTCTACCTCCATACATTTGTCTTTCCATCTCCCTCCCCACTGGTTTAGACCAGTACTTGACTTTTAACTGCCTTCTAGCTCATTTCTCTGCCTCTAGTTTTTCTGTTTCTTTTCCTTCTGGTCCATTTCCAAAAGACACAGCTCTGATTATTTCCTTATGCCTCTTGATAATATCCAAGAATGTCCCCTTTGCTTCTGAATTACATATACCTCCTCAGCCTGATATCCAGTGTTCCTAGATTATTACCTCTGTATGTCTTTTTGGGCTTATCTCCCAAACTTAGAGTATTCACTTTTTTTTTTTTTTAATATTCCTTTTTCCATGAGTTTTTGATCATATGCTCTATTTTCTCCTTGGTGCTGGCCCCATATCAACTGTGCAGAATATACTGTACTTCCAAACTGGGCAGAATACATTGTGCTCTTCTACTGCAATATATACTGTGCCTCTCCTAATCTAAAACCTATTAGTAGGTGGAAATTTAAACTGGCTTCAGACAGAATTCCAGGCAGCTGTGCAGATGAATAATTTCCCTTTCCTTTACCTCTAGCACCTCGAATTCAGAACATTGCTGACCAAGGCAGAGTCCAAGCAGACCAGTTAGTATGCATCTTGCCCTTGTTGCTATCAGCCCCTGAGGCCAGACAGCAGACCTGAGAGCCATTCTGATTTCCCCTGCCTTCTCTGATTTAGCATTTACAACATCCAGGTTAACCCTCAATTCTCCTATTATCTTTTCTTTATACTCCCCAACCCCTACGCCCTTCTCACATCCTCTGATACAAATCTCTTTGGACTACTAAGGTGTTGCTCAGATGGAGAGCAAACTTTCCCCTTGTCTTGCACTGTGCAAACAGCTAGTGGGGAATTCTGGCTTGACTCTGTTTTCTCTTAGTTTCCACAAGTTCCCTCTTCCTCACCCTCTTTCCTTTGCTCTCAGGGCACTACCCAGGAAGGTGGTCCAGGTCAACAGTACGCTAGGGATTGATGATGCCAACTCTGCACATAAACTTGAACATGAATGTCCCTTTACCCACCTCAGCTAGGTAAACCTGGTGATACTCTGTTTCTATTTCAAGGCCCATCTCATTCACCATCTTTCTGGAAAAACCCTCAATTCAGACCATTTAATAAATCCCAATTTTTTAAAGCATTTAACTGCATCCCAGGCAGTACACTACATACTTTAGGTGCATTGTACCTTTAATCTTTACAGGGACATTATTGAGCCTACCGTTTTAGATATGGAAATTTAGGTCTAAGAAGTTAAGTGGTATGATCAGGATCATACTGAGTTGGGATCAATCTCAGGTCCATCTGACTTTAACCTCTATAATTTACAGACTATTCTGTTTTATATGGTTATTTGTGTGCTATAGTTTTCTCACCCCTTTCTTTATTATGGGACCCCATCAAAATAGTACCTTACCTTTGTCTGTCTTGTATCTCCCTGTAGCTGCCAGCAGAATGTCTCAAATATGGTAGAACCTCAGCAAATATTTATTGAATTGAATAATTGACACTAAGTCATTTAAGGCTTATCAGGAACAGGTCAATTTCTACACTTATGGGTTTTCAGACTTCATTCTTTCCAAGTACATAAACAAAACAATGTGCATGCTCTCTATCTCTCTCTTTCTGATTTCAAAGACACCGGATTTGGAAGTTGGATGTATTTGACAGTTGAAATGAGATGCATCAAGACAGGACTGAAGCTCCTACATTTTTATGTCACTGATACCCTTTGGCCAACTCAACTGGAACTCCATTTTTCTTTATTTTTGTAAATCTGTTTACTAGAGGGAAGAGAGGATGAGGATAAAATACAGAATAAATAGTCTGAATTCCCTTGGCCTAATTTAGAATTTGTGAAAATCCAGGTGAAGAGAAAAAAACAGGATTATAGTTTCTCTTTTTTCCTCTCAGTAGAAGGGAAAAAATAAGGCAAAGAAAACCAGTTTAACTGAGCAAATAAACAATACAAACCACATTGAGCAGGAATGTTTTTCTAGCTACTTAAGAGAACACACTGAATTCAAGTACTTCGGGAAGATCTTTCCAAGTGCAAGTGGCTAGTTAAAATTTAAGGAGAGCCTTGGGTTCTGTGGCTGATACTCTGCTTTTCCAATTAGAAACAATTTTCACCTGCTCATTAAAGTAGGGCTTCTACACAGTTCTTGGATTCAGTTCCAATCAATTAAATAAGTATTTATTGAGCGTCTATGTTGCGCCAGACGGGGGACACCATGTTCAGTGTGTGGTTCAATTACCTATGTCCCCTGCACAAAAATAAAACTGTTTCTTCTGAAGATCCTGTAATTCAGAAGTTCATGCTAATCTAGACTGGATTTCACTTCAATGACCCTAAATTGATGCCTTTTTTATGTTGGAGGTTTAAGGAGATGAGGTTAAGGAGCTTGAGCAAACCTGTGACAGAAACAGAACTGTTGAGGTTTCTGACAGGGTAGAACAGCGCCCCCTTCTTCATCTGCCTTCTGGGCCTCTGCGGAAGTCTTAGCTTGTTAGCACATTGTTTGATTTTACACAAAGACACATTGCACCCCAGTGCAGCAGTAAACAAGACCTGAGAATCAATAAAAAACAATCCAAGTGTTAATGTGGCATCATGCCAAAATCCACTTATTTCATAATATATTAAATATTGAGCTTAAATTTACCGAGATCCCTGTGAAATGCTACCTCTTAAAACAAGAGAATTTAATAGGTAGAGCTGTCAGAGAAACCTTGAGAAAAAGAACCACAAATGTTCAGTTGCATGTGTATTTCATTGATTTAAAAGGAATACATTTTAGATAGGTCTTCACTATGTGTATCCACATAAGCTGAGTCTGTGAGATTAAAATACAAATAAATGTCGCACTGGTTAACCATTTTCCAGGACAATAGCTAATATCAGATAATTCACTGATTCAAAGCTCAGAATGCTGAAAGTCTGCACAAACAGAATAACTATAGAATCACTATTGTTGTCATGTCTCTTCTGAACCATTGTGTGTAATTGCTATGGAAATGTGCAAACGCCTGTTTTTTTTTCTTTTTATTTTCTTTTCTGTTTTTTTCCTTTCTTTCTTTCTTTTCTTTTCTTTCTTTCTTTTTTTTTTTTTTTTTTTAACCTCTCAGCTAGCACATGATAACCCATTCAGTCTTTTGCAAATTTGGTGCAAATGATGCCAGTCAAAGCATCCAATGGGACCCTCAGACATTAGTGTATTAGCCATTATCTGTTACACTTCTGGACCCAAATAACAAATAATATGCCTGGAGGTGCCGCGGTTTGCGACTGCTAGCTTCCCTGCGTGGCATATGCCTAGAGAGTCTCAGATGGGAGGTGATGGCACACAACTGTGGTGGCGAGATGACTTAGCAGAACCCGTGATGATGTCCTAATGGCCTCCTGCTGGGGGGACAGGAGTAATTGTTTGTCAGGGGAGGGAGCACATCTGTAAGAAGGCATCGTCTGCAAACCAAGCAGCCATGTGGAAAGGGGAAGTGAGAAATGGAGGGCTGGGGAGACAACGGTGGAGAAAATGCACAGGTTGAGACGGGTACAGGAGCTGCCGCAGGGCAGGCATGGGGCCAAGGAGGAGCTGGTTGAGGGAGACTGAAGTTGTGTGCTTCGGAAAACAATGCAAACAATTACTTAAAAATGAAACGCCTGCTTGCTAAAGTTATCGGCTTCTTCCAGCAACCTTGAATCATAATGAAGATGTGAGACAGTGAAATGCTGGGGAAGAAATTCAGAGGAGCGAACAGGGAGAAAGCTCGCATAATTGCACATTCTCTAGGAGTGTTTTCAGTGCCTGGGCATTCTTTCAACAGGAGTCCCTTCAATGTTATATTTTACATCCAATTGTTTCCTTTGTTCATTGCTTACCCTAATGATCTAAAACGAACCACTGTTTTTAAAGCCAGACTTTTAAAATCAAGGCAAAGCTATTGAATTTACATGCATTAGAAACATCAATGTCAATTCATACAATTGAAGGATACTCGTAGCCCTGTTTGTGGCTGCACTAAGCATCCTCCATTTGATCAGAAATAAGTGAGGGCAAGTAAGCTAATTAATGCTGCAAAATGCTAATTCTCTCCACCTTTTATCTTGGGTCTAAATTATGATTTTATCTAATTTCTGAGGAATTGAAATGCTCATGCCAGTGGAGTCTGTCATTATTAAAATATAAATCAATGCATAAAAGCATATTGGCCTATGGGAAAGACTGTAAAAAAATTTAATGCCCTCCACAAACAGCTGGGCTCCTGACCTAGCAGGTTTTTTTGTCTGTTTTCCTTACAACCTACCAGATTGTATCTATTTTAGTACTTCTAGCACATCTGAAAGAGGTTTCGACAACATAGGTTTTCAAATATGTAATTATATACCAAAGTTATCTTTAAAATAAAATAAAATCTTTAAAAAAAAAGCATTCTGGGGTGACCAATGGGGGTTACCTCAGGCTGTGGAGACTTTAATCCTAAACTGAGGGAGTTCCAGGCAAGTTGGTACAAACAGGTCACCCTACTAACTGTTATCGTTGCTGGCTAGTCTAATACTCACAGGTTTCTTCACAGTATCACTAGTCTATGTATTTGTATCTATTGATCCCATTAGAACTCATTCCATATTCATGCCCTAAGTCTCAAGATAACTTCTACTGTTTTGTTTTGTTTTTTCCTATGTTAAAACCATCAGGAAGAATCAATTCTTTTGTAATCCTTCATGGCTGTGTTGTTTTGAATGCAGTTGTGGTCTGGACACCCAAGGACAAGAGAGAGTTGTTCGTGGCAGAGCAGATCATCTCAAGCAAGCTGTGACCTTCAAAAACAGGTATGTCTGTGCACACTCGTGGCACATATACTACACATAACTAAGTTATATTGGCTTTATCAGGAATAAGAATCTCAGGACAGGTTATAATACATGTTTGAATTTGTAATAACATCAACAATAAAAACAATGCTCTCTTCCGTCTATCACCATTTACCAACTTTTCCTTGATTACCATGGATTATAAAATAAAAACGACTCCACAAAAGCAAGAGTGTGATCTGAGTCTCCTGATAAGGGTTTTGAAACATCCCCATTACGTTGCAGCATTACTTCTCTATGGTTAATTTTGGTACAGGTATTCACATTTTTTTTTAAAGATTTTATTTATTTATTTGACAGACAGAGATTACAAGTAGGCAGAGAGGCAGGCAGAGAGAGGAGGGGAAGCAGGCTCCCTGCTGAGCAGAGAGCCCAATGCCGGGCTCAATCCCAGGACCCTGAGATCATGACCTGAGCCGAAGTTAGAGGCTTTAACCCACTGAGCCACCCAGGTGCCCCAGGTATTCACATTTGGTATTCAGTCACCACGGATGGCTAGCTTTAAATACAAGTCAATGTCTAAACCTGAAAGGTGAACCGCATGTGTTCATAGGCAGCATCCACATAGTGTTAGAGGGTCAACTGACTTCAGCATACACAATGGAGACGGCGATGTAAGTAAGGACCATGTAAGGACTTGAAGGCTCCATGAGAATAGAAATAAAACCTAAAGTTCATTCTTGGCAGAAGCACATCCATGTGCACACTTTAAAAAAATAGCTTTCAACACATTTTGAAATATCATAAATAGGAAAACATGTAGCCCACTTTTTTACAAGTTCAAAGCATTCCACTAATTCTCTCAGAACTGGCAACAGATGCTTCCTTATAAGCTATGTAGTCATCTCTACTTTTGGCTGCTCTTAATCTAGCTCAAGATCTTATCTTATACTTATACTAGTGGCCTGGATGGATCACTTGTGACAGATCCCCTGGCTCAGCTCACATTAGCTGAGAACTTTATTGCCAGATTAATCTCACTAAAACACTGTTCTCATCACGTCCCTCCACAGACCAGTATTTTCAGTGAGTCTACATCACACATGGAATAGAGCCCAGACTTCTCACGCTCACAGTCAACTGGTCCCCAACTACTTCCTTTCTTTTGTCCTTTTAAATATTTTCCTTCCTTGTTAAAGTGTATTACCACATCACAGAAATTCTGGAAAATAAACGTTTCTTCGATGAATTCTCATGGAATTGATATCTCACTTCTCTTAACAGTACATACATGGTCCTAAACTGGACCTTAGTTTCCGGGGGTGTATGCTTTTGTCTCTGCCTATTTTCAGTCATGATAGATAACTAAGTACATAGTAAGTACTCACCAACAAATGCTCATATCTCTATCTCCCACTGACCCTATAATTCTTTTACAATTTGGCTGTACTCAGTGGATGTCAATTGTTTCAAAGTTTTATTTTTGTTGAATATGTTGAAGCAATGTAAATTCGGTATCTCTCGGGTCATTTTCTGCAAGTGTACGGAGAGGTTCTCTGAGTAAATCAGCCACCTCCCTGCTTAGCATAAAAAGTTTACCTCTTCTTATAACCCAGGACTTGACACATCAGATGAAGTAAAAAGTTTTGAATAACTATGAGAATTTCAATGCCTCTGAAGATTGGTTTATGTATATCCTCAAGTTATGAATGATAATATGATCTAATTACAAATGGGAGCTATTTTGTGGTTTTGGGGTGTGGGAAATGGTTCAAAAGGAATATTTTTATCTTAGCCAACTACTAACCTTACCAAATCAGGAAAATAAAGTACAAATTAGAGACTTGAAAGGAAGTGTAAATAAAGGCCCCCTATATAGCTCAAACAAAATGCACACGTTCTTTTTGATATCATGATCTAGTTTGTCCTCCCAGAAACTTGTTAGTAGAACAAGGATTGTTAGCCCCATTAAAATAAGGAAACTGAGGCTAGGAGGCATTACTCCCTTGCCAAGGATCACAAAGTTTATATATCACAGAACCAGGAGAATAAAACTAAGTGTATATTAACAAGTAAATGTACTAAATAAATGGGTATTTTACTTTTTAAAGAGTGTCACATGCAAGGAAGAATCTGGAGAGTAGTGCAGAGGATATATCATGTGACCTCCATTCATCCATTAATCAGTTCAACAAATATTTATGGACTGTCATGCGCCAGGCACTGTGGTTGATATAGGAAATCTATCAATGAACACACTACACTCCTTGCCTTCAAGATGTCTACATTCTAGTGAAATAGACAGATAGAGAGAACATCACTCGATCCATGAACCAATATTTTCCAAATGACCAACACAGATTGTTACAAAATCATGCATGGATAAAAGAGCCATTCAAAGGGCAAGATAAACCAATGAATAGATAGATGTGTGTGTGTGTGTGTGTGTGTGTGAATAAAAAACAGTACAAGAGACTCCTTGACATGATCTCAGATTCCCCATTGCAACTAACTTTTAAGAAATTGCCACTTGTCCAGTTTTCTGAATATCAGAGGATGTCCACAATTATCTGAAAGGACTATTAAAATCTCCTTCTAACATCTCTTATGTTATTTAAATATTTCAACCATGGAAAACCTAGATATTACCTTTCAAGCCAGATATTAGAAAAATATGCAAAAATGTGAAAAAAATTTTGAAAGGCCATGAAATTAGAATGTGGTCACTGTTCTGAAGCTGCAACTCATGCCTTTGGGGCCACCTGCCCTTGTCTTAGGAAGTCCAGACGACTTTCTCATTCTATTCCACAAGTATTTACTGAGTTCTTACTATGGCCTTGGCACTTTACTGACAGTAGGTATAAAATGGTGATAAATGAGCATAATTACTTTGTAACCCCTAGTGAACAGCTAACAAATAATGCAAATTCCAGAGTAGGTTTTCCGTCTCTCCAGGTTGTTGATGTCTAAAGATGCATTTTATCCTACACTCATCCTCCATCAGGCAGTTCTTCTAGTGTTAGTTTCAACCTTTACTGCCAGAGTCCTACACTTGACATTAAAGCCAGAAAATAAGAGGTGATAACAGCTCTGATACAGCCTTACCTCCCAGGAGCCACCGTCTCTAATGTTCCTCACCAACAGTTTGGCATGCTTTGTGAGATTCTAGCTGCTCACTTATTCTTCTGACCTTCCGTGCCATAACTGGATCGATGTCATATTTTCAATGACTAATTCCAAGCGGAAGCTTTCAAGCCCTGGCTTTAAAGGTTTCGAAAGGGAGCAAAAATGGAAGAGCAGACATCCTGTCATTCAACTTAATAGGCGGCCCTACGCTTGGAACATTGGACTTCCCTCCCTCTTGGGAGCTTGCTCTCCTGCATTTGGTCTGAAAGCCACATGGCTTCATAGCCAGAAACCTTGCCCAGTACTTCTAACCCCTGCTGAAGCATTTGCTGCACACTTGCAGGCCTGAGTGTTTATTTATACTTGCGAAGGAAATTGCCTGTTGCAGGCTAACCACAGGTACCGTCCATAGGCTCTTGCCAGTTTCCCAGGGAAGACCAGGACCAGCAGGGGCACCAGAGATGCTCTAGTTCCAATCCGTATCACAGGTTTATGCTTCCTTGGCAGGTCCCACAACTCAGAGCTCATCCTCTGGGTGGGCTTTTAGCCAGGAATTTTCCCTTGCCTCGGGTAACCATGGGAAACTCGTGTCCTGATCTGTCATCACCCTGGAGATATCTACATTCTGAGTGACCCACTGCATATTTTGGCTTCTGAGGGATCCAGGTGAGGCATTCAGTTAGTACTGCTAAGGTCAGCTCCCTGGGGTGACCCCCTGTGGCTCCCTGTGTTAAAATTTCATAGGACCATACACTAAAAGAGCTATAACAGCTTTCAACAAATGATTGCATGTAAAAATTGGTGAAATTTGAATAAGGTCTATAGTTTGGTTAATAATGTAGTAATATTCTCATTTTGATAATTCTATTATTGTCTAAGATGACATCTTTGGGGGAAGCTGGACGAAGCGTACACAGAAAATTCTTTGTACTGTTTTTGTAACTTCTATGAAAGCCTAAAATTCTTTTTCAAAATATTTTCTAAAAAGTAGAAATAATAAGTACCTTAGCAAGAGCCTCGATTTCGGTGGATAGACATTTGTGTTCTTTTTTTTTTTTTTTAATGAAGATCTGACCAATACGACTTAATAAAAAGAAGTGACTTCTAAGGACATAGTTAACCTGTGGAATTGCAAAAGATAGTCTTCTATTTTAGCTTGCACTATTTTGGGTGTGATCTTGGAGACAAAGCCATTATGACCTAGCTGATAGCAATATGTACCATTATCATTTCTGCCCAGCATTTGGGTTTTTCCATTATCTAGCTGCCTTCCTATGGCCGAGTGTCAGACATAAAGACTTCATTGTCTACCAGACACCCACCCTTTAAAGTCAATCATGTGAAAACATCACCAATTATTACTCTGCCACACCATCTTTCATCCCTGCTTCCTACCACCACAATTCTACTTTTCTATTGCTTTTCCCTACCTCAGTTGGTAGAAAACAGACATGAGACAGAATCCTGTGAGGCATCTTCAACAACTCTTTATTACCAACCTCCAATCTGAACTAAATGCCTCTGATTTTATCTCTTAGATACATACTGAATCCCTCCCTTCATCCCCATTGCCATTTCCTCAAAGTACTTGCTCAACTGTCTTGTTTTAATAGTCTGTGACTAGGATCTTTAATTCCAATGATGTAACACTCATATGTATCAGGGTGGTCTGTGAATATCCAGATTCGGTTCCAGTGTTCAGAGCCCTACTGCCTACTAAAAGCCAGCCTGTATAGAAGGCTTGTATAGAAAACAGCCCCTTACCTACCTTTGTAGTCTAATATTTCATCACCTCCCTTTTGAAATGTATGCTTCAAAAACACTCAATACTCAACTACTTAGCATAACCTAAAGGAAACTTGTAGTTCTCTTTCATAGGCTGTTTCCTCGATCAAAGATCTCTTCTTCCCTCATCTTCCAGGAGAACCTCTATTTATTTCCCAAACCCTGGCATGGTCACAATTTTCTCTGAAATATTGATATAAGAATTAATTATCCCTTCATTACCTTGTATATATTTCTATTACTAAATGTATGCATATTTGTTTTATATGTTTATATATTACATATAATTTATATATACTTATACATAGTATATAAACAATAATTTATAGATATAAATCCATATATGTATTTTTTCACATACCTACCTCTTCTCTCTGTGAACTCTGAATCTAACCATGCCCTTGCAGCTTTGTCCTCCTGGTGCCTAGCATACAATGTAATGTAGTAGGTCTCAGGAATTGGACGACTGAATACATGATTAATGAAAAATCAATGTTAACTTGTCTCTTTAAAGATTTGTATTTAACAGTGATACAAATGAAAACTGTATATAATAAAGTGCTTAATATCTAATGCACTCTAACTTAGAGAACTTGCTTATCTACTGCTTTTATAACAAAACACATAAATAATAAAATAAGCCAGATTGTTTTATAGTTGTTAAACTGGAGATGTTAAACTCTACAGTTCTTCTCCAGAGAAGAGGAATATTTTCAGCATTTTATGTAGTGGAAGGACTTTACCCACAAAAAGCAGCCAGCTACCCAACGTGGATGTTCATGGGGCTGCATCTGTTTTGAAGTCACGTTTGCCTTCAGCCCATCCCTGTTGTGGAGAAATGAAACACGATGTGCTGATAATGAATCAATAATATGTTGATACTGTGCATGGGGATTAATCAAGAGCACTCATTCTCTTTCAGGACAATTTCAAGCTGCCAGTAATCAGCAGAGACATGCAAGCTGGAGAGCAAGCCAAGCACACACTTGACAGGGGCAATCAGGCTGTACATACCAATCTCCGCAGTGAAATGCAGAGTGGGCCCCAAGGCCCCAAGGCTGGAAGTGCACCCAACCTTAGGTTAAATACCAATCCCCTCATTCTCTCTCGGGGTCAGCTAGTACACATTCAAATTACTTAACCTTGAATTGCTTCTTTTGTAATGGAGACACTAGCTTACCTTTCCCTTTATACTTGTGAGGAGTATCTAATTAAAATAAAGCTTTTCCCCTCAATTTGGACGTAAAGGCTTAATTCTTGCAGCTGACCATTTTATCAGTTCTTGCTTCCTCATTATATAGAGAGTAAATATCAACTTCATAGAGTAGAGTAAACCATTACAGTTCTGATTAAAGTGACCCTAACAATCTGGTGTTGATTGCCTCCTTCGGGGAGAATTCATTGATAAATAATAATATGAGGACACAAAAGATGCTGTTTTAGCTGGTCTTTTGAAGAACAATACTTAGAAGTAAGACAATATAATAACTGATAAAGTTTGCTCCCATTTTTATTTTCCCACTTAAAATTGTATGAAGATACAGGATTCATTCCACTACACATGAAAAATGAAAAACTAGGCAAGTTAAAGGGACTGTCTCACTGTCACCAAGTTGGTTGTTTCCAGAATGTTAATTCAGCTCAACTATCTAAGTTCAGAGAATTTATCTGCATCTCCCTGGACTTTACTGACTACTACCCTCCAGACCTAATTCCCCACCGGGACCAACAGTGCTCTCACTCAATCCTTCATGTTCCTTTGGCATGAAACTGGATTGCACAAACCTCTACTCCCAGCCAGAAAAGTCTTCCAGTCTTGGTCTCTCCTGTTCTATATTCTAGCACTAACATCCCTGTTGAATATTTATCAGATGTGCAGGACATCTTTCATATTATCTTTTAGATCCATGTTATTACCCATCACCACCCTACCCTGTGCCACAAGGAGGCTAAGGAATATGGATTGCATCAATGCACAAATTTATCTTCTGGATTCTGGTTAGAGTTTGCCAACTGGGAGTATCCATAGGGGATGCGGAAGGGAGAGTAAAGTCATGATATTCATTCCTGCAGTTCTCTCCCTGATGGTCAACTGCCTCAGTCTGAGGGCACAGCACCTCCTGGGTACCCTCTCTGTAGGTAACACCCACTGTTACAAGCTACACTCTCAAGAGTGGTTTCTTGACATCATTCTCACACCTTTGTAAGAGGTCCTTTTATGCCTAATTCTCCTCCAACTACCCACTTTCTCATTTGGGCCCAAACTGATACTTGAAAGGAAGAAAAAGAAGGAGTAACATATGAAACATTGGGCATATAAAATAATGTTTGGTCTCCTCATCTTTATCTCATCTCTATTCCTACCTAATTTTCCCAAATCACATCTAATGGCAATGCAAACTCTAAGCATACAAACTTTGTCAAGACACTATGCTGTTCTTATTAAAATGTTGTTTAAAAAACATACCACTTAAGCAATAAATAATTGCCCCTGTATTATTCCATATCCACATTTACAGAGCACATAAAATGGTTTTACTTAGCTCTTTTGTGATAATCCTAATCTCCTAAAATATTAAAATGTGGAAATGCTCTTGAGAGAAACATTTGATATGTTACTGCCTAATTGAACATATTCTTATTGAAGATGCTGATATTCTTACTATATGTGTGCAATAACTTGCTAATTAGTTAAAAAACTGACTAATAGCATAGAATTGGATCAAACTACCGTCAAGAGACATTATTTCCTCCACAGCTTTGAAAGTTACATTTCAAAAACTTTTACATAAAAATGAGCTTATGATTGAGGGGTTAAAAGTACAATTTTCAAAAAATTCAAAACATGACTCTCATATAAATATAAAATGAACACATATCAAAGATCTAATTAATTTATTAATTAATGAAGGAACCAGTAAGATGGAAAGACCAGTTCAAAGGAGATTTTGAGAAACAGAAACACTTAATGACAAAGACAGGCTCTCCTTGATCTAATTCTCATCAAGCTCCTCAAAACCTCGAAGCCTTGACCTTGGGCTTTAGTGCTCTTCCTTGTCACACCTGTATCACCCATAGCAGCAAGAATTTTGCCAAGTCAGTTTACAAGAAACTGCCACCGTCAATATTTGATCACCCACAAAATCTGATTAAATCCCTTATCTCCCTATCCCCGTAATATCTGATTGCCCTAGCCTGTCTTTAGCAGAAACCCTCCCTCCCCCAGTAGTCTGTCTGGATACCTCCTCAGTAATTTTCTATCCACCAATGCCCCCACCCAGCTCTTTGGCTATAAATCCTCTTTTTCCCTTGTATTTAGAACTGAGCCCAATCTCTGTCTCCCCTACAGCAAAATGCCGTTGCACTAGTCCCTTGAATAAAATTGCCCTTACTATTCTTTAACAAGGATCAGGATGATTTTTTTAAAAATAATAGTCAGTCAAAGGAATGCTGAAATGGATTTGCTAGGTACAAAACTATGTAATATCCTATAGAGAAATCAAATTATAACATTTAGCATCATCTTTTCTCCTAGCTAGAAACACACAAGGTAACATGTAAATGGAAAATAGTAAAAAAACGATGAAGCGGTAAACAGTTAAGTCAATACAGGTGTATTCTCCTTTAAAATTAAATTAAATTCTCAGACGGATCTGTTAAGCAATGACATTGACAAGTTACTCAGTCATCTTCTGCTTTATTTACAAGTTTTGGACGCTTTTTCTTAGCAAAAGATGTTAACTTTATGGAACATAAAGGTGAGCTAGATGAGGTTATTAACAAACCTATATGCTACCCTCCAAAGTTTTCACTTATTGAAATCAAAATGAAGGTAAAACCCTACAGAAGCACATCATAGTAAAATCTCCATTGATATTTTATTAAAAATAAAGAAATGACTTTCTGTGGCTTAGGTTTCCTTGTGCTTTTCAACTTCTCTGTCCCAGGTCAGAATGGGCAGTGTAAATGAAGGTCATGAGATTTTTCATCTTCTAAATAATTTTAATGAGTTCCTTTTATATATACTTTCATAGACAACTTAATTATCAGGGCATATAGATTTTTTTCCACCTATGCCGATGCTGCAACTTTTCTCACACATGGAAAACTAAATTTTTAAACAATTTATTTCAGTAGATGCAGACTTTAAAACTACCATTTGCTTCTAGGAAGAGTTTTAAGGTTCCATCTAAAAACTGAGACTGTTCTTGAAAGTTTCCAAATATTTTCCCCTTTGGAGCCTTTTTGAACACTTTTTAACATTATAGGATAAATTAGTTTATAAATAACAGGATTGTTCCTCAAAAGGAAAGGTAATAAAATTCAAGAAAATGTAAACAGAACTTACAAAGGTAAAAAACAAGAAAACATATAGCTACAATAATTACTTAACCATATGTCAAGAACAGAGATGGGTCCATTACATACCATAACAGCG
The DNA here is from genome assembly GCA_004024625.1 of Mellivora capensis. Taxonomy (NCBI): domain Eukaryota; kingdom Metazoa; phylum Chordata; class Mammalia; order Carnivora; family Mustelidae; genus Mellivora; species Mellivora capensis. The sequence goes on from PISX010009410.1 coordinate 26,477, forward strand.
TGTCTTCATACCAATTCTACATCCTGTGGCTCCATGAAGTAAAAAAAACCCAAGCTCACTGCTAAAATGTATGAGGATGTGAATTTCTATCCATCACTTTTCACTGCACCAGGCTGCCTTCCTAAGAAATAATATATTCTTTTTTTGATGGTCACATATCTGCCTTTATCATGAGCAGCAGGTAGGACACTTCCAACAATAGTAAACAAACTAATTTATGGAAGCAGGGATTCAGTGAAGTCACCTGGATGGACCCCTTGAGAGTTCATACATAGATGCCAACCCAGAGCAGCAGGAAGAAGACTCCAAAGCCCAGAAACAGGGGGCCACCAAGGAGATGAGGAGCTCTTTATAGACATCCCGAGTGCACTTGGTGGAGGTAACCTCATAAATGAAGAACCAAGAGGTGAAGAACATGCCAACAACCAACAGCGCCATGGTCGCATGGGGGAAGACAGCCAGGTTCACTGGGCTGGTATGTCTCTTCATGGCCTCTAGCTCCATTTTGTCAGGCAAAAGGTTATCCTCCTCTCCACAACTGGAATAACACATCGGCAGGACATATTCTACATTTTATAGCTATAAATTATACTGTCACTAAAACAAAACAGCCAGTCAGTTTCTGAATATCCATCCATCGATTCTCAAGTGTAATACCTTCTCTTCCTTGTTGATTCTGCACATAATTTCTTCATGAAAATAAAATGAGAATATGATACTCTATGCCATCAACATTCAAGAGAAAACAACACAATCTTCCATATCTTTTTTAAAAAGATAGAATGTTCACAAATTTGCATGTCATCCTTATACAGGGGCTAAATTAAATCTTCTCTCTAGTATTCCAATTTTAGTATATGTGCTATCGAAGCAAGCACCATGTCTTCTTTGATTTTTTTACAAATACTTCATTAAAAATGTGAATGTAACAAAATAACAAACTTAAAATACTCCCTTGCAAAAAAGGAAGCTCTTTGTTTCTTCCAAAATTTTGATGTCAAATCTAAAATGTTTTGCTTTCCCGCAAAAGCATGCTTTTTCTCAGTTTTCACCTGCTGTGAGAATTATTCCTACATTATAATTAGTTCAGATAAATGAATGGCAAGATTGCTCTTCAGATTTTACTTTTTAAAGCTCATTTACATGATGGTCTATGATGACATGGTTATTAACAGTTTTTGGGCAATTAATTAAGGTAGTTGGTAGAGTTGTTAGCACAAAATGAAACTAAGAGGTTGTTTTAGTAAATCCTTCTGCTCAGGAGACATGATAGTAGCCATTAATCCACACTAACTAAATGAATAGTGCTGTTCCTCCTCTCATTCTACTTTCTTTGGTAGGCACTACATTATTTAGCAGATTTTTTTTTTTAAATTCTAAAGTGTGACATTTTGGTATCCTTCAACTACTGTCACATCCTTCTTCCCTTTTCTCTCCAAGCTATGAAGTACTGCATACGCACAGGCTACTTTATCTTTCTCAAGGAGCTCTTTCTTTCATATCATTAGAGGCTCCATCAGACAGAAGCGTATCACAGTAAAAACTCCAGTGATAATTTATGAGAATAAAGACATGCCTTTCCGGGGCTTGGGATTTCTCCACTTCCTTACACATTCTCCTCCTCTTTTCCAGATATTCATCTAGGAATATCGTAAATGAAAGTGACATATGGACTTTCTGGCTGAGCCAGTAAAAGCCAGTGCTCTATTTTCCACTCTGTCCCTTCCCCTTTCTGCCACAACAGTCCTGGAAAAGCCCCAAGCCTGCTGAGGTACCACAACGTGGACAGTTGTTCCAAAGTGTTACCCAGACTCACAGAGGGCTTTGCTTTAGTGAGAAATAAATTTTGCTGCATTAAGCCACTAAGATTGTTTAACATGGTAGCACGATTTAGTTTATGCACCTTGAAAATAACTTGAAGCAAGAAATCCTGAAATTGACTGGTACCTTCTTGGCTTATTTATTCAGGAGCTCCTTACTCATTTACGTTTCTAATTCGCAACACTGTGCAGTGTGCCCTCAAAGACTTATCGCAAAATCAGATAAATGGCTACACATTTTTTTCAGCTCTATCGAGGACTAATTGACAACATTGTAAGATATTTGAAGCATGCACTTCAAATTTTAACCAAAATTTAGAGATAGCAAATATAGAGTACAGGTAAACATATTGTTTTAAAACAATATGGCCACAGTTTTCCCCCTGTATCAATAGAGCAGAGGGAAATTTTTTTAAAGAGCAGCTTTTATTTGAAAATCAACAACTTCATGGGCCTTTTTTGTTTTTTTTTTTGTTTTTTGTTTTAATGAAAGCCAGGTTCCCACCCCCCAGACCCTCTCTCGCACACACACAAACACACTCACAGACAACATTTGGATAGAAGATGTCTAAATTACTTTACTTAAAAAGTAATTAGTCCTTCAATAGGACCCTGGATTTGGGGGAGCAGGGGTTGGAGGCAGGGAGTATAGTGTGTGAGGCAGAAATAAGTTGAATGAGAAGACTGCACGAGAAAGTCTGCATGGGGAAGGGATGAGGGACATTAGAACGGTTGGTTCTTCAGCACACACTCTGTTGACGTTGTTGCCCTATTCCGTCCCAGACTGTGATCCCCCTGGTGGTCCACAAATTTCAGGACACTCTATGTATTAAACCATTGGATATAGCTTTTAAAAACCTAGTACCCGTTGAATGTTTTCCATGACTTACATGCTTTTGTTGGTGGTGGACCGTTAACTGCTTGTGCCTTGCAGGCTCTGTCTTCTGGGAGCTGTGCAAGCTGGAGAAGCCTCACTGATGTTCTCCACGGCATATGAATACTAAGCAGAGAGGAACTGAAGACTACAGCCACTCTGAACCTCTTAACCTTCCCATTCCACCTCTCCAGAGGGTTAAGAATGAATAATGTTTAATTAATTAATTACTCAATCAGTGAGCCTTTGAACAATCAGTTCTAATTTTTTCCACACACACACACACACACAAAAAAAAAAAAAGAAGGAAGGAAGGAAAAGGAAAAGGAAAAGAAAAAGAAAGAAAGAAAGAAACCCGTCACCACTACAGGTTAATCAATGGGGTGTCCAGAAAGTCCAAGAACCAAGAAAGGGGAAAATGGGCTTAAACCAGATTTTCTTTCCTCTGGGAAAATGATTATGAATGAATCCCCCCTTGCTCTCTCTAAGTCTATGCGTCATATGATTACAGGATCTCAGGCAGGTCAGAATTATACCACTAATACTGAACTGCACGCCCTCTGTCACATATAGGAGAGTAACCTCCCACGTATCTTTAATTCTCTTTTAAAATCTTCACTGGACTTTTTGTCAGAGGCTACACAGGGAAAAAAAGGACAGACAGACAGAAAGAGAGAAAGAAAGAAAGAAAGAAAGAAAGAAAGAAAGAAAGAAAGAAAGAAAGAGAAAGAAGAAAGAAAACTTTAGAAAGAACATAGTGTGGTTAGAAATTTTTGTCTTGGGGAGGACATAGCAAGTAGCATCCAGTATAAGTCAGCCAAACCTTTTTGACCTAATACAGCATTTCAAGGTTCCTTCCAAGAGAGTTGAGGTTTGGACAGTTCAGCTGCATCCCGGTAATCCCCTGTACTGTCCTTGGCTGAGCAACATAAACAGCCACTTATCTTAATATTTAAGAGACTCTGCAAATATCTTTAATTCTGACCTGTGACATTTCATAAAATCAACTACACTTTGAAAACATTTCATACTGGTATTTATTTTCAGCTTCATAATCTTCAAGTATTAATAGTACGTAAAAACAACAAGAATGCTTTGTGACAGAATAATCTGTACAATAAGAATCCTTTCTTTCACAATAAAATTCTTATTTAGATAGATAGAAAAAAATATGCCTTATATAATATGACATTACCTCCTCTCAAACCAGATCAGTTTCTAAAATCTCTCTCTTTTTATACTTATTTCTTTTCAAGTATACGTGCAAACATTTCCCTACATTTAGTTTACATGAAAATTATTTTAAATCGTGAATTATTGACACAATATACTTGTACTTTATGTGAGATGTTTTCACTAGAGAAAAAATATTTATGGTTATAGGATGCAAAAATTGAATTTTTTTTCAATTCCCAGTCACGTTTTACTCTTCTGAATTTCATCACTTTAATATTTGGCATTTCTGTGGCCTAAAAAGACTAGAATCATTTAAGATTTAATGAAGAGCTATTTACCTCTTAAATCTTCTTCCCCTGAGTAATGAAATAATTACCCTCCCATAATCATGGAAACGTGAAACTTGAATCTCAAATTGAGCTGTTGTGAGAAGGGTTAGTGATGCTGCATAGGTGATCACCATGGTAACATTTGGAAATGGCACTGATGTCAAGCCAAGAGCGTGGTATTTCTATTCCCACAAGAGCCCGACCAGGGACTGGAGATGAACTTTTGCGTGGTCTCAGGAAAATGACTGAAAGCTAACATTTGCTGGGTCTCCCACCGGAGTATACACATCACCATTTCATATCATTCTCAGAGGAAGATGATTTTAAAATACAACAACAACGTATTCTCAATAGTTTTAATTAAAATTGCTTTGTAACATTGTATCATTATGGTGTGAGTGTGTGTGTGTGTATGTGAACTTGCTGTACATTCAAATGAAGCTTAGCCCTAAGGAAGAACATGATGATGCTAGGAAGGGAATTCACTAAAGCTTTATTCACATAATGGAGATAATTAAATAATTAGACATTCTTTAAAATATCAGAACAAGTTAATTCATTTTTAGCAGCATGGATTAGGAAGGTGATTTTATAAATCCTAAGGAGAATATGATTTACTTGGTATTGAAGAGGAATAATTAGTGTCACTTTGGCCCTGATGTGTGTATGTGTGTGTATGTGTTTGTGGGTCTAAAACACATACTATTTTAATTTCAGGGAATACAGGAAATACCAAATTGGACCAAATATAGAAAAGATAAGCCAACATAAATTAAACACTAATATAAAATATGTAGATAAAATTTAATATCAGGGGAGCCTGGGTGGCTCAGTCAGTTAAGCATCCAACTCTTGATTTCAGCTCAGTTCATGACCTCAGGGTCCTGGGATCAAGCCCAGTGTGGGGTTTGGCCCTCAGTGGGGAGTCTGCTTAAGGATTCTCTCTCTCTCCCTCTGCCCCTCCCCCTGCTTGCATGTTCCCTCTCTCTCAAGTAAATAAATAAATCTAAAAATAATTTAGCACCATAATTTTCAAGTATATATAGTAACTTAAATCGGAATTACTTAAAGTTCTTCCAAGAGAAAGAGCTCATACAGTAAGTACATAATTACTATCTGTAATTAGCATACTAAATATTTGTATGCAGCTCTGTGCTGGTAAAGTGCTTCAAAACAGTTTGTTCACCTAAGTAAATAAACATTGCCCTTATAATCTTGCCTGTGCTTTAACAGTATTAAATAAATATTTTAAAAACGTATAATAACATATTTATAATAAAACAACATGTAAATATATAACAATTTACAACAAATACAATAACAGATCTTTACTAGAGCCAGTGAAAAGGCAAACTTCAGCCCATTTAACTAATTCTTTTATTCATTCAATCAACAAATCATCATCAAGTACCTGCTATCAAGCACTATACTAAGTGTTGCAGATTTTTTAAAAAAATGAAAATTAACACAGTTTTCTTGGAGTATAAGGTCCACTGGTGAAATATTTACTCAAATAAATGTAAAAATCACAACTGTTGCAAGTTTTTATCAAAGAAAGTTACATGGTGGTCCATAAACAACTTCAGGAGAGATATGACCCATGAGAAGAGATCAGAACAAACTTCCCTAAGGCAGTGAAGCTGAAATACAAGGGAGACCTAGGATCTGCCATTATGCTCCATACTCTAAAGAAAAATCTCTGACCCCTATGATCGTGATAGGAGTTTACATATCTTTTTACTAGTGAGTTTTAACATTTTCCTATAGGCTTTTTGAATGAGTTAAATGTCATAAATTATTTTGTTATTTTTCTAATAATGTACTTTCCTCTTCATCTATCTGGGCCAATACTTCTTTTGTAGACTTGGTAGAAACGTGTAAAGAACACTACCTAGCAAAATTCGATGCTTGTTGATTATTCCACAAATATTTGTTCTTTATCTACGGTTATGGGTTGGATTGTGTACCTCGGAATGTGACCTTATTAGGAAATCGGGCCATTGCAAGTACACTTCGTGAAGAAGAAATTATACTTGTGTGCAATACGACCTGTGTCCTTATAAGAAGACAGCCGTGTCAAGACGAAACAACACATAAGGAGAACTTCCTGTGATGAGGAGGCAGAGTTTGGAGTTATGCAGCTGCAAACCAGGGAATGCCAAAGCAGCTGCCAGGTGGGAAGAGGCAAGGAGGAGTTTCCCAACAGTGCTCCGAGGGAGTTCAATGCTGTCAATACCTTGATTTGGGACTTCTCTTCTCCAGAATTATGAAACAATACATCTCTGTTGTTTTAAGATACTCCAGTTTGTGTACTTCATTACAGCAACCCTAAAGAACTAAAAGCACCAGGCACTGCTCTCGCCACTTGTTAAATTGACTGACATTACAAGAATTGCAAGGACATGAAACGTATGATCTTGCCTTACAAGAGCTTCCAATAGAAATAGACTTATTTACTTGAGGATAATAAGGAACATATTAATTTTTGATGAATATGTGCTAGAAATTGCAAATAGTTCTATAATATAACAAATTAAGAAAACACATTGGAGATACTTGAATTTAAAGGGAGTATAGGGACTCTATGGGGCACATCTTCAAATCTGTTCATGTAAACGAGGACTCAAATGATGCCCCGTATAGAACTTGGGGTCCCTCATGAGAAATGAATAGAACTAAAGCAGAGTTTCTGACCACATCAACACCAAGAAAATATCATGCACAATTAAAGGAGCCCATACACACATAGATAGAGGTTTAGTCAATCACAAATCCCCCAGCTTCTGGAGATTGAGGTCAAACACTTTAGGTTGTATGAATAATGGTGTAGTAATTTAATTGCTAATTCCATTTTAACATATATTAAAATAACACACTATAATGGAGATGGTATGGGAGTAGCCATAATAAAACGCGATAATTTATAATGTAAATAAAGACAGTGAGTGGCATACTCAGTGGGCCAAATTCTGCTCTTGGAGGAACACACAAGGGTCCTGTTAACTTTAGAATTAGCTGTATTCGTTCATGAATAAGATGATTCTCAAAAGCAGAGTTTTTTTTTTAATGAACCCTCTGATGGAGATTTATATTTTTTTCATAGAAAGCATATGAAATTTATATTTCATACACACACACACATACACACAGACACATACACAGACACACACACACATAGTCTTCTCCTAGTAATGCCTGAAATCAGTGAGTTAGTTTATATCTATTAGCTTTACTTTTTCATTGGCTTTTGTAATGGATTGCAAAAAATGACCACAAATCCCTTCTCTCTCTCTATGCATGCCCTCTGCAATATGGCTTTACAGATTTTCCCATCAAGAAGTGAAGCCTTTTGCTCCACCTCTTGCATCTGAGCTTGGCTTTATAACTTGCTCTGGTCAATGAACTGTTAGAGACACATGAATAGTGTTTGCTTTTGGAGGTTGCCTTGTTTGCTGTCAGGAAAACTTATGCCTCCATATGAGCAAGCCTAGGCCAGGCCAGCCTCCTGAAGGATGGAAGACCATGTGGAGAGAACATTCCCAGCATCCTAGCTATTCCAGTTGAGGTCCTAGATCATCCAGTCCCAATCCACTCAGCTGGGATCCAAAAAATGCCCAGACAACCCACAATAACATAAGAAATATGTACTGTTTTAGCAGCTTAGTGTTGGGATAGTCGGTGATACAGTAAAAGGTAACCCATACAGATCTAAAAATCACCAGTTGCGACACTATCAGAGCACCTACTTGTGTCTGTTCTAAGCACTTTGTAGATATTAACATACTTAATACAACAACTCTATGAGGTAGCAGTTGTGTTATTATTATCATGACCCCATTTTGCAGATGAGGAGCGTGAGACTGAACAGGTAGTAAGCGGAGGAACCAAGAGGCAAATCCGAACAGTTTTGTCTCAGAGTGCATCTCATTACCCACCTTTAATAGACAGGTTATCTAGCAATGAACAAAACAGGAAGTACAAATTTCTAATGAAATTCTGGAACATTTGCCTTCACCAGCAACCAAATAAATGTGCAATGAAATAAGATACTCTCTCATTTTAATACTTGGCATAGTTATTCCATAATAATAATGTCTAGAGTTTGAAAGACTTCCTTGAAAAATGAATTACCACACACTATCCTTGGGAAACTATTTCATGTAATAATTCGCTTCTGGTGATATTCATATCTTGGAGATAACTGAAATACAAGAAGTCTCATTAAAATATCATTCAGCATAGAAAAATTGGAAATAATCTAAATTTCCAACAATGGGTGACTTAATAAGTAATTTTTCATACATAAATATAATGCAATTATTAAAATGTTGGATATGCCATGCTTTTAGTAATGAGGGAAATACTTATGGGATAATGATAAGTAGAAAAAGCGGATTGCGACATTGTATATTTATTAGGTTTAAACCATGAAAAATCTACAGAGAAGAAAGGCAGAAAGGATGTTAAAATATTAACAGGATTTACCTCTAGATGTAAGATTAGAGATGACTTTTTAAAAACCTTGATTCTATGATCTCCCTGATATGAGGAAGTGGAGATGCAACGTGGGGGGTTTAGGGGGTAGGAAAAGAATAAATGAAACAAGATGGGATCGGGAGGGAGACAAACCATAAGAGACTCTTAATGTCACAAAACAAACTGAGGGTGGCTGGGGGGAGGGGGTTAGGAAAGGGGGGTGGGGTAATGGACATTGGGGAGGGTATGTGCTATGGTTAGTGCTGTGAAGTGTGTAAACCTGGCGATTCACAGACATGTACCCCTGGGGCTAATAATATATTATATGTTTATAAAAAATAAAAAATTAAAAAAAAACCTTGATTCTATTTTATTATTATTTCTCCATAAATATGGAGATCCTTTTGTTTCTTTTCTAGTATAAAGCTCCGGAGTTCCAGAAGGGATTAGAACTTTCCTCTCTAATGGAGTAGGATGGAGACCAAGGAAGAGGCCTCAGTATCTCCTTGCTGACCCAGGGGAGTTCTGCTGTGACCTTGGCCAGGTAACTTGACTAAGCCCTGACCTGACTGGATCAGTAAAATGCAAACCCAGAACACACCCCTTTCTCTCCGACTTGCTACTTTGCCTACAGATGGAAAACAGATGCCTCAGCCTCCTGGTCCTGGGTCTCAGAGAGCCTAGGGCTCCAAGCTCTGTCACAGGGAGAAGCAGTCCCTAATCCTCTGAATCGCATTCTTTACGCCAGATGTTCCCAGAAATATGGTAATGAATAAATGAATTAATGCTTCAAAAAGGAGGGAGCCCATTTTGAGATGTAAAGCATGTTATGAAGTCATCTATTGCCCATGACTGCTCTTTAGCTTGAGGGCTGTAAAACTGAGAACTGAGCATCTTGAACTCCCTTAGCCCCGGAATGAAGTCCTCTGAAGGCTCTGCAAGCTGTAATCGGGGTTAAGCTGCTGAGATTTTTGGCCACCTTAACCCTATAACCATCTGACTAATTTCACTAATTATTAACTCATTCTCTAGAACTCAGGAATGCTTTGAAACATCTTTCCTGTTTAGAGAAGCACTCCTTCCTCTAGGCTACAGCTGTGGTGAATTTCCAGCCCTGGGGCTACTCACAATTAGATCCCACAACTCTATAACCTTGAGGAACAGTTAAGCAGTCTCAAGACTTATCTTCCACAGAACCACAGCAAGGCCTGCCAGAGCCTGTCATCGAAGGCCCAGCCAGCAATTAGGTCTGGTACACACCTTGCACCCCAGATGTGGAAGGTATTCCAAGACCAGCTCATCACTGGCCTCTCGTCATTCCAGCTTTCCCTGGATATTACAAGCCAGGCAGGCTTAGGGCTTTGGTCAGCCAGCAGCTTCCCTATACGGGGATTTGAGGACAAAGTTCCTGCTGGGCATGAAGGAACTGGAGCCAGGGAACTTACTGGAGTGGAACAAGGGAAGAACTGGTATGTGAACTCTAAGTCAGTTTAGCTAACTTCGTTCGGATTCTAGAAAGAGGGGATATGCTGGGTAAGGCTCTAGCTATAAACTCAGGAGGTTATCAGGGGCATGCTCACTAACTAGAGTCATCACAGCGAGGAGCTGCTCAAGGTCACATTACCAAGGGCCGCACAGGTCTCTAACTTCCAGGGACTCTGGCGCCTTTGGAGGGCTTAAACTCCTAGAAGGAGAAGCTCCAGAGCAGAGGTGGTCTCCACAAGTACAGCTGCTCTGCCTTTCCTTCAGCCCTGAGAGTGGCAGACGGACAGCGCCTGCTGCCAACATCGTTCTGGTTCCTGAAGCCATTGCCTTGAAGAGCCAGACCATCTTCCTGTGCTTAGAGGAGCCCTTGTCACCCTCCTCTGCTACATCTCCTTGTCTTGGTACTCTTCTAGAATACACAGGTGTTAATTTTATAACAGATCATCTTAAATGCCTTTTCTCAATAGAATATAAGCTCTCCCAGGAGAATGTGATCTCTCTTGCTTTAATATGAACTATAGGAGACCAAAGATTTTATGTTTTATTTATTATCATATCTTCAATGCCTAGAACAGTAGGTGGTATATAAGAGTACCCACTAAATATTTACAAAATGAAGTAAAAGAAACTGTTTTCAAAAAGAAGTTACTGGAGTGATAGCAACAGATAGGCCACATATTTACTTTTTAAATGTAGATATAGGAATTTAATAAAATTATAGAAATGTATTCTGAGTGACAATTACAGTGGCCCTGTGCAGTAAGTCAAACATTCATTATACAATTAGGAGGTTAGGACATAAATAAGAAACATGTTTAAGCAAAAATTTAGGATGATATTCAACAATGGCTAATGGAGTGCACAGCTTAATTACTTAAAAATTGCAGAATGGTATGATATTCGAGGATTTTATTAAGTCTGGGAACACCTGTGGTTGTGGAGAGAAGATGTGCTTCTTCTCCCTATGTATCAAAGCAGCAAGGATGGATGGGTTGTACGCTTTGGGCGAGTGTCTCTTTGGTCACCAAGCTGTTCTCCTCTTGGCTCTCACTGTCAGGCGGCAGGACAAAGTTAACACTGGGTCTGCATCTCCACTAGGATTGTCAGAAATACCTTGTGGCATCATAAACCATCATCTGGTAGAGCATCTGGTACTGTTTGCAGCCTAAGAAATATACAGATGTGGTGGCCAGCAACTCACATGGCAATTGCTTCCATTATTTAACCACATATGGATAGAGTGCCTCGTGCTGGTTTTTGGAACGCATTACTGGAACACCTATGTGCATATAAAGAGAGGTGATTCGTGTACGCTGCGGTACCCACTGGAGCACATCACTCTTAGTCACAGAGGAGAAGATATTATCATGTGTTATACTCATCTGATTAGTAGTACATGTCAATTACATTGGTGTTTTGCCTGAAAGTCAGGAGGAAGTATTGTGCTTGCTGTGGAGTGGCAGACATATTTTCCCTTGGGTGACCACAGGAAAAGTGCCAAGAAGTGCATTTTGATTAGTACGCTATATTCATGGACTTGCTATCCAAGGTTTTCATTTTTTTTTAAGTGAATTGGTATGAAGGAACCTTGCAAAAACCTACACTTTTTAGGAAGCTCGTTTGCCGATTCCATGAGGGGTGATGACAGGTGTTGGAACAGGTAAAATCACACTTGATTTTTTGTATTAAAAAAAATCGTAGATGAGTACTAATATTACTATCCTTGGCAGTGTTCATCTTTAAAGATTTTATTTCTACTTTAACCTTTAATTTAGGACAAAGATGAGGACATTCAAACTGAAGAGACTGACAGTGGAGAAAGAGAGAATTGAGGGCAATTAATAATATGTAAACCAATGACTGTCAACTTACACAAAACAATGCTAAGTTAGTTTGCCAAAAGCAAACTTTCTTTCACTCTCTCTACAATGATAGTTTGAAATCAGTAGTCCATTCATCAACAAACATTTGTTAAATAAGCTTTACAAGCAAAATACTGGATTCCAAGATGAAGAAAACACAAAGAGCATAAAATTGTGTGGGAGGTAAGGAGAAAATATGTTTGCTTTGAGAGCTAAAGTAAAAGCCCACATATCCCACAAAATTTAGCCCTGTGGTTACTTGGTTATTTGAAACTTCATTAAATATATCTTAAATATTTTACCTCAATTAAAAAGTCATAGACAGGGGCACCTGGGTGGCTCAGTCAGTTGTCTGCCTTCAGCTCAGGTCATGATCCCAGGATCCTGGGACTGAACTCCAAATCAGGCTCCCAACTCAGTGGGGAGTCTGCTTCTCCTTCTGCCTCTCTCTCTGCTCAAGCTTGTGTGTACACTCTCTCCCTCTCTACAATAAATAAATAAAATCTTTTTTTTAAGTCATAGATATACCTTTATTCATACCTTTATTTAGAACCAAGATCTTCCAAGTAAAAATCTGGTGATCAGACTAATGTTTTCTTAAACAGCTTTAAAGTGAGAACTTAAAAATAGTGTAAAGAAATCTGAGCAAGGAATCTTTTTAGATTTTTGTAATCCCCTGTACCCTCCCCTCAACAAAGTAATCTTGTCTTCAATATAACTTATTCCAAAGAAAAACTTTTAGCAATTCTATTTATGAAATTCGTTTTCATAGAAACAAGTATTTTGATATATATTTTTCATTTATATAATGTTTAGTTATATTTTGTAATTATTATAAGAGAACAACAGGCATATAGAGGCTAGAAACATATGCATGTGACTCACATTCAATTCGTAGTGGGCAAAAATGCAGGTGCATCTTGAGAATAACTTATTAAAATGCAGAGACATTGGTCAGTATGTAGTATACAGGGAATAGAGATCATTGGGCCAGACTGCCAATTTGGTAGAATAGTCTTAAAGAAAATCAAGCATCAGATAGAGTAGAACAGTGTTTCTTTTGGAATCTTTGTCCGTAACATGGGATAATTAAAAAATATCTCCAGTCTTTCTATAAAAGCTCTAGAATATAATCAGTACTGAAACAGACGTGTATCAGGCTTTGTCAAACAGCTACAAGATACAATGTTGTATCTTCCAAACACTGGAAATATTGGCATTTTCAGAGATTCTGTCCATTCAAAAGCAAGACACAAATTACAAGGTAATTTTACACTGGTAGGACACTGTTTCTTTTTAGAGAACAAAATATATCTGTTTTGGCAGGTAGGTCACATAATTGGAGAATATTCTCAAATCACAGAAAGAAATTTGGCTACCAACTGAACAATTCAATGTATATTTACTGGACTGTGAGTCTTCCTCACCATACTGGGATCTTAACAGTCAAGATTTTGTTTTCTTCATATATATATATATATATATATATATATATATATATGCATATATATATATAATTTCTAGCACATAGGATACTGCCATGCAGTCAGGATAAAATGATAAAATGATATGCCTTTGTTCTGGTGATCAGAATAAAGACCCTCAGATAAAATTCGGGATGAATGTACTAAAGAACATTACCAAGATGTTGGAGCATAGTTGTCCCTCGTGCATTTAATATATGCCATTACCTAATCCTGATTTTAATGAAGGTCACCAGAGATATTTGTCACAGGACTGTAAGTAGTTTATTGACATGACCAAGTTTCCAGGAAGAAATTAAACAGGTATAAATCAATAGCAGAGTTCTCTTTATGACATCTATGGAGTTTGGTTGTTCTCTGACCAAAATATTTTTACATTTAAAGAGTCTCATTGATAAGATGTTCTACCAAACCTTTTAAAACAAATAAAGCATAGCTATTTGGTTTACCCATAAATCATAACCATCCTCCCTTCAGTATTTTGGTGACATGTTTCTCAATTGTTTTTTAAGTTTTCCTCACTGCTGATTTGCTTTCTTTAATTCACATAAATGAGATTATCAATACTGATGGCTTATGTTACAGAAGTGGCCTGTCTCTATTCAGTTTAAGACCTCTCAGGTTTGGGGAAGTGGTTTGATAGTGGTGAGATTTTTAGATGCCTTTCCTGGTGTGGTATCAGAGTGAGATTTCATCTTAATGGAGACCACTGTCTAAATCTTCCAGTTACCCAATTAAGCAATTTGGTCATCTGAACAGGGACTATTTTGTTTCATACATGCATCCGAAAAATACTCAACATTTTACCTTCAACTCAGCTGGTCATTTTCTCTTCATAGACTTAACCAGGTTAGATAAACAGAGCTGCTAGATATAGAATAATCCTTAATTAACATACCCTGTTTTATCACTCAAATTAACATACCCTGTTTGTTTGTTTTTTTAAACCTTTTTTTTTTTTTTTTTTTTTTATTTGACAGAGAGATCACAAGTAGGCAGAGAGGCAGGCAGAGAGAGAGAAAGAAGCAGGCTCTTTGCGGAGCAGACAGCCCAATGTGGGGCTCGATCCCAGGACCCTGGGATCATGGCCTGAGCCAAAAGCAGAGGCTTTAACCCACTGAGCCACCCAGGCGCCCCAACATACCCTGTTTTATCACTCAAGGGCTAGTCAGAAAAACAGAAATGACTCCAAATCTTATAAAGAAGATTTAACTTTAACATGAAGGATTGTTAATGTAGGCCAAAAAGCAACCTAGAGATTAGCAGTAGCAAAAAGTCACTACACGTCCTAAGGCTGGAGGACGAGAGGAAGAAATGGTGTTTGCAGAATCCAGAAGCAGACCAATGAATGACTGCTAGGGCTGGGCATAGCAGGATCTCCCTGCTAGATGACAAAACCAGGGAGATAGAAGCTTTTCAATAGGATCTACAGACACAGACAAAAATTAGTCATCGAAGGAACTTCCAAACGAAGGAGAAAGAGGGGAAGAAATATCTTGACTTCTCTCACCCTCCCACGGTCAAGACTATTTTGGAAGTCATGGAGCTTCAGAAGGAGTAAGGAGCCTTAGAAATGAATTTCAGTGTGGTAAAGAAACGAAAAAAAGGGCAGATAAGGAGTTGAAGTTAAGTAAACTGGCATAATTTTAGTGGTTTCCAAATAAGATGCAGTCCAAAGTGTATAAAAGGTAATTCATTGGCTTGCAGGAAGAAAATCTGAGACGTTCTCTTATTATTCATTTTTGTCTAAGATAAGAAAGAAATGAACTTTATTATTATTTAATATTTGTATTGACCCTGACATTGTCCCTCAGTTTCTATGTCAGAAGGACATGTGTCCTTTATATAATGTGATAAATGAGTGTGAGGCAAAGAGAATAGCCAGGGTAAGTTGGCACGGGCCTGGAGGCCTTGCTTCTTCGTCTGCTTTTAGTATAGTGCAGCATTCTGCGATGGGTTTTGCCTGAGCATGTGGATTTATGAGTTGCAGTAAATAATTTTGACAATATTTACTACACATAGTGGATACTGAATTAAAGAGATTGACAATAATACTAATAATGTGAGTATAGGCAAAGAGACAGAAGATACGTATTTTATTTTCCAAAAAATGTAATCCCTTTTTTGTTAAAATCTTATTTTTAATACATATGTAGATGTGTAAATATATGTTTTAGTATTGGCAAATAAGTCCTGGTTGGAATGAGAGATTGTGAACCTATGGTTAATAGTATTTGTGAAAAGGCTTTTTTTTAACCCCCTTACAATAAAGTTTATTTACCAAGAAGTTTTGTTTTTAAACAGCTTAAACTTAATAGCTTATGATGAAATTGAAGGCTAAGATTTGCTTCAAGGTAATTAATTTAAAAGAAAATTCATATTTTAGAGGAAGTTAGAGCAAAAATCTGTTACTAAAAAAAAAAAAAAAATCCAGACCCACCTTTCATAAGGACTTAATTTTCAGATTTACACTCATATTGTGTCTTCTATCCCATCAATTTTTCTTCTATGTTCATTTAAATGCTCTTACTGTTTTTTATAAGGATTGATGTTAAAGATGGCACTTTATAAGTATTTGTGTACACACTCGACTCCAAAGTTGAAAATTACCTCCTGTGGACTGTAACTATCAATCTTCAAGCCAAATTAATTAGCAATGAAAAACATCATTTATTCTTGGGGCAATGTCAAAAACTGAGAAGAGTCTAAGGTGCTTACTGTGCTTGTTCCCTAAAAAGTTACAGATGTTGGCAGAAGACATGAGACTCCTGGCCTAGAGAAAAAGGACTTTATTACTTAAGGTGCAGCACGCAAGCATAAGCTTCATTTTGCATCAGTAACCCCTTCCTCTCCAAGTCCCACTAGGACAATGCTGAGTAGTCCAGGGAGAGGCTGCATATTCCCTATGTCTGCAAGCCTTCTTGGGAAACTCAGGCTTTTACAATAGACTATGAGCAAAACGGCCTGTGCTTTGGCCTAGAGTCAGATACTACCTTTATTATACTGAAGAGCAACAAACTTGCCTTTTGCTCCAGAAAGAAACACTATTTCTATCTTCCAAGGTGATTCACTATACAAACATCCTTATAGAGGCGGTCCTGGAGAAAAGATACTCACTGCTTCTGGTCATACAATGTGAAGAAACATGGGAGACCCATGGAGAATTACCTGTCTCCCAGCACCCAGTTGCCCAATAGATAAATTCTTAATTTGGGGTGAAGGGTGGAAAGAGGGAGAGCAAAAGTGCTATTAGATTGATTCTTTGAATCTCCTTTTATTCAAAAGATTCTTAAAATTTAAATTCTTAAAGTATGTATTATTAATTGTATTTAGTGATAGAAGTACATGCACCTAACTTAAGGATAAATACATATATATAAGTACATTTATACACACACATGTACACACATATGTATGAATGTGTGTGTGTGTGTGTGTGTGTGTGTGTGTGTGTATTAGGGATGTATTATCTGGAAAAAAAGGTCTTTACTTTTTTCTTTTAAAAGATTTTATTGGGGCACCTGGGTGGCTAAATGGGTTAAGCCTCTGCCTTTGACTCAGGTCATGATCTCAGTCAGGGTCCTGTAATCGAGTCCTGCCTTGGGCTCTCTGCTCAGCAGAGAGCCTACTTCCCCCTCTCTACCTGCTGCTCTACCTACTTATGATCTCTCTCTCTCTCTCTCTCTCTGTGAAATAAATAAATAAAATATTTTTTAAAGATTTATTTATTTATTTATTTATTTGAGAGAGAGAAAGAGACAGAACAAGCAGGGGGAGGCGCAGAGGGAGAAGTTCCCTGCTGAGGAGGGAGCCCAACTCGGCGCTTGATCCCAGGACCCGGGGATCATGACCTGAGCTGAAAACCACCGCTTAATCAACTGAGTCACCCAAGTGCCCTCCAAAAGAGCTGTACTAACAGAAGTGTAAGGTTAATAAAAGTTTGGAGATAATGATCATTTTAACCAACTATTGGGTCACAAAACAATTTGGCAGAAAATGGCTAAGGGCTCCATCAATGAGGACAGTAAAAGAAGGAACCTAGGCTTTGGAATTAAGTAGATCTGGAATTAAGTAGATAATTAATTAAGCTCTCAACAACAAGGGCAGGCAAACGAATTTCTGTTTGTCTCAGTACCATAACTTCTGGAAAAAATGTAATTTTTTAAAAAAGTAAAAGGTATCTGCTACTGCTGTTAAAACAAAGTAAACAATTAGTATTTTTAAAACTACAGTGAGGGGTGCCTGGGTGGCTGAGTGGTTAAAGCCTCTGCCTTCAGCTCAGGTCACGATCCCAGGGTCCTGGGATCGAGCCCCGCATCGGGCTCTCTGCTCAGCGGCGAGCCTGTTTCCCCCCTTTCACTCTTCCTGCCTTTCTGCCTACTTGTGATCTCTCTCTCTCTCTGTCAGATAAATAAATAAAATCTTTAAAAAAATAAAAATAAAAAAATAAAAAAATAAAACTACAGTGAAATTGCAATTGTAGACTGAAAATAAAATTATTAGAAAATGTTTAGTTGCCATCTTAATTTTACATAGCTATTCACTTAATTAAAGTAAAAGAGAATACAGGTCGTATACTCTGTGGTTTCTAAAAGTAGAAAAAGGGAAATTCTGAAAGTGGCAAAGGGAAAATATAAACTTCCTAAAAAAGAATAGTAGAAGGAGGATATTTTAGTTAAAAGCATGTTTCATGGCTAAACGTGAATATAATCCAAAAATTTTAATAATTATTTAGTGAACTTCCAAGTTATCAAAATTGTAACTTATAAAAGACAGAGCAAACGTCATAGTTTCCAACTTCACTGCTGGGAAATTTCTTTGAGAAAGTCTCCTCCCAAAACATTTCAATTCACATGGCACTTTTTTCTATCCATAATTTCTAGTTCCTGATTGTCAGTCTCTTATGCCTGATGCTTGTGACATCACAAATCTCTTCCCATGGAGATAGTGGCTTGTGATGTCTTAATTAAATGCACTGAGGTTTGAACATTCCAAGAATAAATGATCATGCTAGAAACCCATCTAAACACAAGTGAAAAATAAAACATATTGTGCATAAATGAATGGATTATAGACAAAAATGAGAGAGAACATGTAAAGAATAGATAGTATCATCACTTTTCTGAAGACTAGTGTTATTGCAACCACATTTATTTAACATTCCATATGACAAGAATAAATGCATTCTATGTTACTGTTTCCTGTGGCTCCCGCAAATTCCCCTTATATATTTTTAATTTGCTAATGTTTTCAGGTCTTAGTTCTGGAAATATCAATTATTTCGATTTCTTCTGAAAAATCAGTAAGGAGTACTTTTCTTTTGCAATAGGAGATATAAAAAGTGTTACATGAAAATTTTGTCAATTAATTTCACGAAATTCATCTCTTATCTGTTAGATCATTTTTAAGCTTTGCATTTTTAAGGCAAGTATACTAGTTATAACCAGAAAGATAAATAGTGGTTCCCTCTAGCTAAGTTACCATTACTATATCAGCCAACCTGCCTGAGAGACCATTTAGAAAAAACATTGAAAATTTGCAAAATATTCATTTTTACAATATTTCCTTTTGATAATTATAAATAAAATGAGCCTTCTTTAAAAATGAGTTATTTGCTAAGGTGTCTTTTTTTCAAACTTGGGATTCCAAGGAACTTCTGGTCATTCATTTTGCTGCTCTTTTATTAAGCTTCAGTTCTGTGTATCTGTGTACAGTCTGAAAGGCTCCAGATCTAAAGATAATCAAGATCACATGACTGAAGAATGGGCCAATTGTGTGCAGATCCAGGATCCATCAGTGGAAAGCTAATACCCTCCTTGCTGAAAGCATATAATCATTTTGGAGTATCTTCTTTGTTTTTTTTTTGTTGTTTTTTTTTTTTTTAGAGAATGTCAAAAAAGCAGAGTCTAATTTTATGTGCCTGGGAGTAGCTATCTAAGCTTCAGGCAATACAAACGCTGCCATTACTAGGGAGTAAAAGCTCTGCATAATTAACAAACATCATCAGCCTTACAGTTCCTGCAGAACGCGGTAAGTTCCTTGCCTGAAGGCTGCTCTCATCCTAGTAAGTCTGTTTACCCTGTCCAAGATTAGATTAGTTTAATTATTATGAAAAAGACTGCTAAGATCTTACAGCCTAATTATGCAAATGTTTCTAAATGTTCACAAAAGTAATTTATTTATTTGGAGATAAATGAATCTGTTTTGTCATAAAACAGATTGCAGTCCTGGCAATGTACAAGCAGGGTTATGTAGCCTTGGGCAAATCTTTCACCGCAAATATCAGTGGGATCCCTAGATTACAACATTTAAAAATACATAAATGTTTTTAGCAGGTTTTTATTGTTTTTGTAAATTATAGTAATCCCAGAAAGAACTATCACAGGTTTAATACTCACCAACCTTGTTATGAAAACATGGTTTCTCAGCAGTAGCATTTAAAAGATGCTAACAGCTAAAACATTCCTGGTAGACCTATTAAGGTACACCTGTTTTATTATGCTTAGAGCAGATATCTTCACAATCCTGGCTCCCCTCCCCCTTTCCTGTAGTATAATAGTTTAAGTAACTCTTAAAAGAAAATACTGGGGGGCGCCTGGTTGGCTCAGTGGGTTAAGCCTCTGCCTTCGGCTCAGGTCATGATCTCAGGGTCCTGGGATCGAGCCCCGCATTGGGCTCTCTGCTCAGCAGGGAGCCTGCTTCCTCCTCTCTCTCTGCCCGCCTCTCTGCCTACTTGTGATCCCTCTCTCTGTCAAATAAATAAATAAATTAAAAAAAAAAAAAGAAAATACTGGAAACAGACAGTGGGATATATGTATAGATCATATTACCTGTATTCATCTTACCCATAAAAATAGTATTAAATTTTAAATAACTTAAACCAATATTTCTGTCTGAAATGACTTCTAAGTCAGCTTTTAAATAGCAAGTGATACTTGGATATGTAATTTAGCTGGAGCTTGAGAACTTGGAAATGTATACTTTAATCCTACTAAGTTTCTGAATCTGATAATTTACAGCATTACCCATATAGTTAATATCCTTAAGTAGTCATGTCTTAAAATAACCCAACTGAGGTCAGTTATCCACAGCTTCAAATTTTGACATCAGAAAAGATTTATAAATTTGCACAAGTTTAAGGATCTTTAGGAAAAAATTATTCAAGGTGTGGACCAGATGGTTGATAAGGGAATTCAGTGGATATATGTTGTTCTTGGTTACCTGGCATTATTCCTTCTTCTGGAAATAAAGTCCATCAAGTCTGGGGTAACTCACTCTTCAGGTTTGAGAGGGAATGTGATTCCATCTCCCTTCCCCCCACAAGGATGATCACATGACCTAAATCAAGTCAATCCCAAGACTTACTTTTTAGTAAGCTATCAGGGGATGATGACAATGATGGTGACAGAATAATAGTGAGAGGTGCAAATATAAAAGACCGTCACTTATTGAGTACTTTCTATGCTGGACACTGTGATCAGATCCTCAAGTGCATAATATCATTTAATCCTCAACTCCCTTTCCACTGAGGCTGAGAAGCTGTTAAAGTGTAATATTTGGAGGGATGAACAGCCTGCCTATAAGGTAGAATCTGTCAAAAAGGTGGAGCCCTGATGACATTCTGTAAGGATAAAGACAGCATACTCTTGGACTGGAATTGTCACCTATGGTTAGATACGCTGATGTCATGAATGTTGTGTTGCAAGTAACAGACTCTAAAATGAGGACTGCATCATTAGCCATGATTGACCATACCATGAAGAGCCTTTTTCTTACCAGGGGACAAATTCAGATAAACTAGAGAAATCTCAAACTTGGTAACAGATGTAGAATTTAAACACCAGAGAAGGGGTATGTATATTTCAGAATCTATATGGTAGTCACCATGTATTATGGTTTTTTTTTTTTCAAGTATGTACACACACACACACACACACACACACACACACACAAAGTGGGGGGTGCTGGACAATCCACAGTGAAATATAAGGGAATCTGTTGTTATGAGCTGCCCAGCAACACTTTGCCTTATTTTCGTAACAAAATCCTGCTTTTGTGTGGGGTACTAATTCCATGTTTGTATTCAAAGGGGATTGTCCTATATTCTGCCCTCTTGCATTAGAGATAGGCTCACAACCAAATTTAGGCCAATCAGATTCTCCACCAGGGGACTTTTGCCAGATCAAAAAAGGAAGAAACCATTTTTCAACTGAGGTCATTAAGCTGGCTTGATGTGGGTCTTTGGCGTGATGGGTTGGATGCACTTTAGTTACCTTGCCCCATTTATGAGAAAGCCTGGCTGGAAGAGAAACAATCTGATTTTTCAGATATTTGAGTCAATGAACTTCCATTTCTGCTTAAGCTAGTTGGAGTTTGATTCCCCTCACTTATAGGTAGGGTCCTGCTGAGAAGAGAAAGTTTGAAGTTCAAATGAAACAACATCATTTTTCCCCCTGTATTTAATGTTTGCAAGCACTAGTTCTAGATTTAGTTTATTTTCAGAAGTGTGAGTCATGGGTGCCTGGGTGGCTCAGTTGGTTAAGTATCTGCCTTCAGCTCAGGTCATGAACCCAAAGTCCTGGGAAAGAGCCCTACATTGGACTCCCTGCTCAGTGGAAAGCCTGCTTCTCCCTTTCCCTCTGCCTGCCACTCTCCCTGCTTGTGAGCTCTCTCTATCTATCTGTCAGATAAATAAATAAATTTTTTTTTTAAAGTGTGAGTCATGTTTATCACAACTAAGCATCCTAAACACAATAAATCAAAATTTTGCCAACTTTGCTTTTATCTGCTAGCTTCTTTTCCTTTTCAACCGGGGAACATGATGACAATGACCTCTTTAGAGCCTTGGTCAGAAACTTGTATTTCCTAGCGTCCACATTTCCTGTGCCTTTAACAATTAATGATATTGTTGGGGAGTAAATCTCAACAACAAAAGACAATGCCCATATAAATATATCGAAGTGTCTCTTTCATCCAGAATTTTGTGACAGGAGAATATAGTTTACTAAAAAAAAGTGCATTAGAAATAATGGAGTTTGACTTTTGCGTGTGTTTAAATTAACTGCTATTTAAAAAGCAGGACAATGGGTCTACTGGGAGATTCCAGCTGAAGTTCTCTTGCGTATTAAATGGATGGTATGAACAATAAGCTTAACAGACTTCTCTGATACCACCATTATCTTGGTTATTGAAGCCATTAGAAGCTGTTTGCTGTCAGTTAAATGATCATATCTCAAGTGCACCTGCTTTATAATTATTCATTTGGAGCAAGATCATTAACATATTCCTTAAGTCATTTACAGACAATTTGACTTACATTTTTACATTTATAATTTTTGCTCTTTATAACAAATTAATAAGATATATAAATGGGTGCACAGAAATTCTACACGATCAAAAAATTAGGCTACAAAAGATCTATGGTTTCAGTGACTTGTTTATATAAGTAATGGTTGAGACTCATTAGTAGTTATGATATTTATAAAGTTTCCGAAATAATGCAAAAAATAATTGCAGTGGACAAATTAATCCATATTTTTTTCAGTTAAGTAATCAGCAGAATACATCAAGCAACCAGTTAAATGTATTTATTATAAAATGGTAATGACATCTAATTAATAGCATTCCAAGAATTAAATGAAATTATAGCTCTTACTTAGCACATTACATGACACATAGTAAGCACTCAGGTTGTATCTGTAATATTAATAATGAAATGTGGGGTGCCTGGGTGGCTCAGTCAGCATCTGACTCTTGATTTGATTTCAACTCAGGTCTTGATCTCAGGGTCATGGGATAAGGCCCATGTCAGGCTCTGAGCCCATCAGGGAGTCTGCTTGAGGTTCTCTTTCTCACTCTGCACCTCCCCCCACTCATGTGCCCACCCATGTTCACTCTCTCTCTCACTCTTTCTCCCAAATAAATAAATTAGTCTTAAAAAAATGATATGCTCAGTTCTATGGGGCTACAGAAGTAGAATTTTTTCCTCGAAGAGTTCAAAAGCTAATAGAGAAAACATAACCAAAAGCAGTCAGTAATATAGATAATTTACGTATGTAGTGTCATATGCTTACTTACTTTGTAATTGATTCTTATAATGTGTTATGCATTGTCCTATTTCACTTGGGTGTATTAATTTAATCCTCACAATATACCTGCAAGGATAGTACTATTAATATCTCTGGTTCATGCATAAGGAAAATGAAACACAGAGAAATTAAGTAATTTAGTTTAAGTCACATAGCCAGGAATCAGTAAAACCAATATTTGATTTGAAGCAGTTGACTCAAGCCTGTTAACTTGACCACTGCTTAATAAGTTATAAAGACCAACTACCTGAAGTAGTAATTCTAATTGTAAATGAGCAACAGAATCATCTGGAAGGTGGTTAAAAAACAGATGGAAGAGCTGAATCTCCTGAATTTCTTAGTAAGTCTGGGTTGAGTCTGAACATTTGCATTTCTACCAGGATTTCAGGAGATGGAGATGCTGCAGGCTCTGGAACTATGCTTTGTGAACCACTGGTCTAAGTAATGTAGCTGGAGAAGAGGAGATAGAAGTTCATCAGCAAGGAGCTTGGAACTCCCTTAAATGCAGATTAATGATACTTGGACTAGTGAAACCTTGGTTGGTACTGGGGGAGTTTTGGGAAAAGTTAATCTACTCTGCTTCTTAGCATGGGGACCAAGAGTAGGCCACCCCCAAAATGTGCCACTATATAAATTATTTTGAATTAAAGTTACTTAAGAGACACCCAGTGTAAGAAGAGCACTCTAATCCCTCTTTGTCTCCAAAAAGCAGAAAATAAATCTCCTATGTGAAAAATACTCTCCTTTATACCAGGAGGTAAAGAAACATCCTTATCACTAGAGATAGGCGATTCAGAGCTGAGAGGTCTGTATAAACAAACCTTGTTACTTTTATTAATTCACTACCCCATCCAAATTTTATTTGGAATTCCTTACTAACTGAAGCTCCCAAACATAAGTTTTCCTTGTCCTGTCAATTTCTCATAGATTTATTGTTTCTTTGTCTAAAACGTATATAAAACTGCCTACTTTGGTCATTTCTTCATGTCTCAACTTTATTTTTGGGCCTCCATCCACACATAATTAAACTTTGTGGGGTTTTTTTCTCCTGTTAATTTGTCTCATGTCAATTTAATTCGTATACCAGCCAGAAGAATATTGAAGGGTAGAGAAAAATTTTCCCTCCTCAACACTAAGTGCTATTATTTTTACTTCATTCCAAACTTAAATGCCTATTTAAGAGTTATAGTGAGACAAAAGCTATGGATCTTTGAGACTCATTTGGGAAGGGGTAGCTTTTATAATTATGATCCAGGAGTACCAAGTTGTAAAAATGGGATTATTTGTGTTCAGAGAAGGGATAAAATAGTTAATCCATAGGTTTGATGGTTGAAAATATGAAAGTCTCTTGATGAGATTATTTCCCAGGAAGAATTAATATATTTACTCATTTATTGATTCAACAGATATTTAGTAAGACCTACTGTTGTATAGGTTTTATGACAGTTATTAAACCATAGTCACTGCTCCCATGAAATTTACATTCTATAAAGAAGGAACTAACAACAAACAAATGTAACTTTAGAATATGCTGGTAGTGATAAATGCTATGAAGAATGATAAATCAGGGCAGGAGTGGGAGTGCATTAAAGAGCAAATCAGAGAAAGCTTATTTTATAAGGTAACATCTGGGAGAAATCCAAATGAAGTGAAAAAGGGAGTCATGTACAGAGAATTAGGAATAAGAGTTGTCAAGTAAGATCATCCCTAAGGCAGGATAATTTCCTCTAGAAAATAAGCAAAGATGCTAAGGTAAAATGGAAGATACAGGACCAGGGAATTAGCATGAAAAAAGCATTCTGTCTTGTAGACCAAGATAAACACTGAATTTTGTTATGAGCGAAATGGGAAACTTTGGAATGATTTGACAGATCAGGATCATGCTGCCTTTGGAATGGAGAGAAAGAGAGAGAGAGAAAGAGGGAGAGAGAGAGAGATACAATACAAAACAGTAGAAGCACAAGTACAGAAACAGAAAAATCAGTGAGGGAGCAATTGCAAAAATCCAGGCAAGAGATGATGATGAGCTGGACCAGTACAGTACCTAAAGAAAATGATAAGAAGTGTTTGAATCCTGAAAATATGTTAGAGCCAACAGAATTTATGGCTGGATTATCTGTTGGGCATTAAAAATTTTCAAAACTTGGAAGTAAGGCAAAAACTGGATGGCATAAAATTTGTGAGGACAAGCCCCATCTAACTGTTATCTAGGCATATATACTTTGTTTGGATTAAAGGTCCTAGGTTTAGTGAAGTTATATGTTAAATTTGTAGACTTCTGATCAGCAAAGATACAAATAATTTCTTTCTAGTGGAAAAGATAACCCCAAAAGTTATGGTTTATTGTTCTGGAGCATATTAATTAGTTTTATAGCTAACCTGACAATCTTTTTCTAATATTTCTTATTTAGTGTGCTTATAAATATATCCTACTGGTTCCATCATCAGAATGTCTTTTACATATGTTCTTTATAAACTTGCATGAGAGCCATGCCTTTTACATTGAAAAATTATGCTTTAACATGAGTAAGAGAAAGACAAAAGTCAAGGATGACACCATGGTTATTGTCTGAGCATTCAGAAGAATGTAGTTATCATTTTCCACATTAAGAAAGTGTGGCAATAGAGCAGGGTAGGACAGAGCATAAATATGGAGAGTCTGATTTTAGAAATTTAAATTAATGGAGTCATTCAATTGGCAGAGTCAGATATTTAGGTAAGAGAGTTAAGTTAGAGAAATAAATTTGGAACTGATCATATAATTGATATTCAAAGCCATAGACTGCATGAGATTACTTAAGCATGAGGAAAAAAAGAAAGAAAAACGTGTCCAAGTACTGATTCCTGGGGCATTGCAACACTTAAAGATGTAGAATATAAGGAGGAGCCAGCAGGGGTGCTGATAAAGAGCAGCCACAATTGTAGAAGAAAAATTGATAGAATGCTATTCCAGAAGCCAAGAGAAAAAACCATTTCAAGAAGAAGTTTACCAAATTATGTCAAATCATGCCCCCCCAAAAAATCCAGGAAAATAAGGTTGGTAATGGGTCATTGACTTTGGAAACCTGAAACCTTGAACAGAACCAGTTTGGAGCCATAATGAAGACAACAGCCAGAATGCAGTGGCATAAAGAGAAATAGGAAACAACAGAAATATAAATTGTGGGTTGAATAAACTGGGATATAGCCATATAGTAAGATATCACACAAGAATACAAATGAACAAACTAGAGGTATGAAAAAGAACACAGATCAATCTTATAATATTGGGAAGTAAAGCAAGACACGAGAGTATCTATCACTTGATTTCATGGAGTAAATGTTCAGAGCTATGCAGAACAAATAATGGTATTTATGAATACCTATATTGGTAGTCAAGCTATAAATAAAAGCAAGAAAATGATTACCATAAAAGTCACTATAGGGATTCCTTCTTGGGAGGAGGAAAAGGCAAGTGACTAAGGAAGGATACATGGGAGCTGTTGGGATGCTGACAGTGTTCTATTTGTTATCTTAGGTGATGATTACAGGACTAGTTTTCTTATAATCGTGCATATACATTATTCATCTGCATTATTTTTTCTACAATGTTTTACATGTGTGCTATCTTTCACAATAAAATAATTTTTTTAGAGGGGAAGAGAATAGTGGGGAGAAAGAGAGAGAATCGTAAGCAGGCTCTATGTTAAGATGGAGCCTAACACAGGTCTCCATCTCAGAAACCTGAGATCATGACCTGAGTGGAAATCAAGGGTCAGACACTTAACTGACTGAGTCACCCAGGTGCCCCACAATAAAATAATTTTTAAGAGTGAATAAAGGAATAAGACATAGGGGTTAGACAATCTTCTCAAGAAGTTTTTCCATAAGGGTAGAGGAAAAGAAATAGGACAATGGCTGGAAAGAGATATTTCAATGGGAGATAATGGCACATGTTAGCAAGATGATGAAAATTATCCTGTAGTGAGGGAAAATCAGTGACTTAGGAGGGATGAGGAACAGTGAAGGAATGAAGTCTTTGAATAAGTAAGAGGAAAAGACAGTGGAGTTGGCTTTCGATAAGAGGCCTAGTAGTTCACACATATAACAAATGTGAAGGTATTTACAGGTATAGATGCTGGCCATTTGCCAAAAGAGTTATAGCAGCAGGTAGTAGGGGATTTTCCTGGTTACTTCAATTTTCTGAGTAAAGTAAGAAGTAAGTCATTGTCCAATATCGTCAAGAAGTAGGAAGGAAGAGATTTGAAATGATTGTTATGGGTCAGTGGAAAATGAGATGTCTGGAAATGTTTAATGGGGATTGTCTTTCAGGAAGCAAGCACTAAGGTCCCACTTAAGGTTAAGAATTTAATGTAAGATGGTCATTGATATTATGTTCCTCTCTAACAACATTCAGCTATGTATCTACATGGCTTAAACTACAAGACTAAGTAGTTTAAGAATTGGATTTAACCAGATTTAGGATGTTGCTGGACAGATATCATTTGGGAAGAAAGTAGAAAGGGAGTTCCTTCAAAGAAATGTTTATAATAGTAAACTATAGAATCCAAGATTGATAAAGGGATAAGTG
Source organism: Mellivora capensis (assembly GCA_004024625.1). Classification (NCBI taxonomy): domain Eukaryota; kingdom Metazoa; phylum Chordata; class Mammalia; order Carnivora; family Mustelidae; genus Mellivora; species Mellivora capensis. Next base: position 54,641 of record PISX010009410.1, read on the forward strand.
ACAGCGAAATGTGGCAGAGTTGATGAACTGAAGGTCCTGGTTGTATTAAAGAATGAAACCTATATGGACCAAAAAAAACCCAAAACCCCACATAGGTAGCTACAATATTGAGCTAATATTTGTGATCAAATCCTGATTTAGGAATATAAAAGTTAAGAATATAGCTTTGTCCACTTTCTTATAATCTCCTTCATCTTCTTCAAACCTCTGTCCTCTTTTTCTATGCATCCCTTCCTGAAGCAGAGTGAAATGAGTAAGAAAAAAAATGTGAGGGAGTTGGGGATGGGGGTGATGTGCATAAAAGAAACATAAAAGGAAAAAGTCACCCATTGAAAGGAATTCTTGCATCCCCACAGACTCAGACTGAAATAGCTCCTCCTATGAGGACATAAGAAGAGCTGTTTGTCTCAGGCAGCATTTAAACCATGACCATTGTGCCTCTAGGTGGGCAATAAGGCTTGCTTTCTTGTGATTTCCCACAGCACCTAGTGCAGTGCTCATTATCATTAATAGCTTATTAAAACAAAGGGTAAAATGCAGAGCAGAAGAGTTCTGTCAAGATCATTTTCTTTAGGGGCACCTGGGTGGCTCAGTGGGTTAAAGCCTCTGCCTTCAGCTCAGGTCATGATCCCAGCATCCTGGGATCAAGCCCTGCATCGGGCTCTCTGCTCAGCAGAGAGCCTGCTTCCTCTCTCTGTCTGCCTCTCTGCCTGCTTGTAATCTCTGTCTGTCAAATAAATAAATAAATAAATAAATAAATAAATAAATAAATAAAATCTTTAAAAAAAATCATTTTCTTTAAAAAAAAATGTGTTCCTGCTACAATTTTGTTTTGTTTTGTTTTTGTTATTGTTTTTGTTTTAAAGATTTTGACTTATTCACGTGAGACCGAGAGAGAAAGAGAGAGACAGAGTCAAGGGAGAAGCAGGGTCCCCGCAAAACAGGGAGCCCAGCACAGGACTTGATCCCATGACCCTGGGATTAGGACCTGAGCCAAAGGCAGAAACTTAACCAACTGAGCCACACAGGGACCCCTTGCCATAATCTGTTAAAACAAAGGCCAGGGGGCGCCTGGGTGGCTCAGTGGGTTAAGCCTCTGCCTTTGGCTCGGGTCATGATCCCAGTGTCCTGGGATCAAGCCCCATGTCGGGCTCTCTGCTCCGCGGGAAGCCTGCTTCCTGCTCTCTCTCTGTCTGCCTCTCTGCCTACTTGTGATCTCTGTCTGTCAAATAAATAAATAAAATCTTTAAAAAAAAAAAAAAAAACAAAGGCCAGAAGTAGGGTCTGGGACTACCAATTACAGCAACAATTCTAAGACTCTAGACTCTGTTTTCTTGCACAGTATCTTTAGAAAGTGGTATTTCAGAGATAAGAAAAGGAGGTGCATATATTTGTCCTATTAAATTAAATAATGTAAGCACCACATAGAGAAGTTCTATGGAATTCTTTCCAACATGGCTATTCCAAAAAATTACCTGCTGGCTAACATTTTAAACCTGATACTTTAAGGACTATAGAATATCACAATTTAGGAAACTGTGAAAGTTTATTAGTATAAAGCAATAAAAATATTCACAAAATCAGAGGAAGAATTAGCCCACAAATGGTTATATGTAAAGATGATTCTTCAATAGCCAAGTTTGTCTTTATGGTAAAAACTCTGAAGAAAAAAAGTCACCTCATATTTGATGTCTTAAATTTTAGTTTGCTTTTCTTGTTTCTATAGAGCAATGTTGTCTAAATGGCAATAGCATATTAATAATAGAACAAACTGGGACAGTAGCCCCACTCTTTCCCAAGTGGATTTCTGTTTCTTGGAATGATGTCACAAGGTGTATTTGGTCCTGAATTTCCATGCCCTTGACTATTCCTTCTACACCAAATTATATGGTAGCTTCCAGGTAGTTTCTAGACTCCCTGGGGTCAAACTTTGCCTCACAGGTCGGGTGGGGGAAGGTGAATACATTGCACTTTTTTCAAGGGCTTGCTCTCACCACCAAACAATAAGATCACCCACACTGCAGAGTGCATCTTGAGCAGGAGTTCTGAGAGCTAACAGCCAAGTCCCTGAAAAAGCAAAAAAAGTAAAGGCCAAATGCAGAGGACCATGCCACAAGCCCAGGTTTCTGGACAGCAGACAAGCAAGCATCTGAGGTTGATCCAGATTTCGGTGGAAACTAGAGCTCACCAAAGCATTTTGTTGTAGTAGTCAGTATATGGGAAAAGAAACATGTTATAAAATTAGGAAAATAATGAAGGGTATAACATGCTTCTAAAAATTCAGAGAATTGACTTTTATTCTTTCTAGAAAAATATAAGATTAATGAAGAAAAATTAGAAAATAACAAAAACAAGAAGGAAAAAATAATTTCATAAGCCACTATAAGAGATATATGTGTATTTTTTAATAAAATAGAATTCATGGAAATATTTCATCGGTTTTTGTCACTTAATATGTTTAGAATGGTATTTTAAAGTATCATTTTTGCAGTTGTCTAAAAGGTAATCTACAGAATGAACAAAAGTATTTGCAAACCATCTATCTGGTAAGTGGTTAATGTCCAAAATATATAAGCAACTCATACAAATCCGTAGCAGAAAAAAAAAATCTGATTTTAAAATGGGCAAAGGACTTGAATAGACATTTTTTAAAGACATACAAATAGCTAATAGGTACATAAAAAGATGGTCAACATCATTAACATCAGACAAATGCAAATCAAAACCACAGTGAGATATCACCCCATACTTGTTAAAATAGCTATTATCAAAAAGACAAGAAACAACAAGTCTTGGAGAGGATGTGGAGAAAAGGGAAACCCGTGTTGGTGGGAATGTAAATTGGTGCAACCACTATTGAAAAAGATAGTTTCCTGAGAAAAATTAAAAACAAAACTACCATGATCCAGCAATCATACTTATGGGATATATCCAAATGGAATGAAATTACTATCTCAAAGAAGTATCTGTATCCACATGTTCACTGCAGTATTAATCACAAAAGCCAAAACATGGAAACAACCTAAGTGTCCATCAGTGGATGAATAAAGAAAAAAATATATATATGATATATATATGATATATATTTATCATAGGTGATAAAGAAAATGTAATTTTATATATGTTTATAAATATATCACACTTTCCTTATACACACATACAAATACACACACACGTATACTGGAATATCATTCAGATATATAAAAAAAGAAAAAGGAAATCCTGCCTTATGCCACAATATGAATGGACCTTAAGGGCATTACACTAAAGGAAATAAGTCAAAGAAAAATATTGTATGATATCGCTTATGTGTGAAATCTAAAAAAGCCAACCTCAAATAAATAGAGAGTAGAATGTTAGTTACCAGGGGCTAGAGGTGAAAGACATGGAGAGAAGTTTGTTGAAGATTACAAACTTCTAGCTATGAGTTGTTCTAGGAATCTAGTGTAAAACATGGCAACTATAATTAACAATATTGCGTTATATACCTAAAAGTTGTTAAGAGAGTAGATCTTAAACATTGTTACCACAAAAGATAAATGATAATTATGTGAGGAGATCGAGATGTCAGCTAACACTACTATCATAATAATTTTGCAATATGTATGTCCATGAAATCATCATTTTGTACGCTTAAACTTATATAACTAACATCATATTATCTCAGTAAATCTGGAAAAAAAGAGTATCATTCTTCTATAATATTACATATCATTTTAATGCTGAATAAATGAAGGTATTCTATTTTGTCAACACCCTATTGTTAAATATTTGGGTGGTTTTATTGTAGTACACATCTGTGATGATTTCTCTTTTTTTAAAGACATTTATTTTTAGAGAGCAGGGGAGACCACATGAGAGAGAGAGGAGGGGCAGAGCGAGAGGGAGAGAATGTCAAGCAGACTCCCTGCTGAGCCTGGAACCTGAGGCAGGGATCCATCTGACGACCCTGAGATCATGACCTGACCCAAAGCCAAGAGTCAGACGCTCAAGTGACTGAGCCACCTAAGCACCCATGATTTCTGACAACAACCCAAGTTAGTCCAAACTTCACAGGCAAATGGCTCAGTCCTTCACAAGTCAGTCCCCAAACGCTGCAGGTTTGGGGGTCTCCAAGCCACTCTCACGGCTGACCAGGTCCATAATCCCCAAGAGTGACTTGCAGAGCTCTAGAAAGGACTATACTCATGTATTACAGGTTGCCTTTTTTTTTTTAAGATTTATTTATTTATTTGAGAGAAAGAGAACACCTTCATGCAAGAGGGGAGAGGAGCAAAGGAAGAGTAACCCAAGTAGACTCTGTGCTGAGCCCAGAGCCAGACACGGGGCTCAATCTCACCACACTAAGAGCATGACCTGAACACAAATCAAGAGTCGGATGATTAACCGACTAAGCCATCCAGCTGCCCCAGTAATACAGTTTTATTATAACATAAGTATTAAATCAGAACCAACCAAAGGGAGAGACACAAAGAGCAAAATATGAGAGTGCTCTAAACACAAAGATTCTGTCATCCTCAGGGACATATAACCTTCCCAGCACATCAGTATGGACAATCCGCAAAGTACTGCTGACCAGAGAAGCTCACCTGAGTTTTATCCACATTTCATTAAATAGGCATGATTGATTGAAAGCTTGTCCACGGTGTTAAACTTTATCTCCAGCCCCTTCCCAGCCCAGTGGTTGAAGTCATCTCACAAATATCAAAGTCTTAACCCTGTAAACACCTGGTTGACCTTCCTGACAACTCATTAGCATAAACTATCAAGGGTTGCATCATAAATAACAAACATTCTTATTGCTTGGAAAATTCCAAGAATTTAGAGTCTACCTTCCAAAAACCAGGAGCAACAGCCAAGTGACTTTTTTATTATACAGTCCCTCAAGTAGCAAATTGAGTTTATCACACTCTTCTCTTCATAGTTCATTCCATCCAATGCCTGAAAACTGCTCTTTTGCTAAAGATTTTTTATTTTATGCCTTGAATTCCATTTTTATCCCAACTTTCCCATTGCATTCACTCTAATATGTTTACTAGACATCTTAAGATATATCTTCGTCACTATAGAATATATAGTAATTAATTTACATTATAATGTTAAAGAGTCTGTTCTCAAAACTTACTCAGACATCATTGTTTTACAGCTGGGTATATGGTTCCAAGTATTTCTAGCTAATGACTTCTAATTTTACTGTGTAGTCTTCCATAGTATTCATCCATCTATCTATTCCTGGAGTCATAGATAATCTAGATTGCCTCTAATTCCCTGTTTCCACAAATTGTAGGGACTAATCATATCCTTATGTATCATTTTAAGGATTTATGCAAAAGTCTCTGGAGAATACATCCTTGAATGGAATTGTAGATCACAAACTGTTGCAATAACACAAAATCTAACCAGCCTGTGCTCCAGAGCAAGAGTCAGTGGTGTAGGGAGATTGCTATTTCTTTTTTCTTTAAATTTATTTATTTATTTGATAGAGAGAGATCACAAATAAGCAGAGAGGCAGGCAGAGAGAGAGGAGGAAGCAGGCTCCCTGCTGAGCAGAGAGCCTGATGCGGGGCTCAATCCCAGGACCCTGGGATCATGACCTGAGCCAAAGGGAGGCTTAACCCACTGAGCCACCCAGGTGCCCCGGGAGATTGCTATTTCATAGTATGCTTAATAATTCTTAATTTTAGCCAATTTTTGAAGTTTCATAATTTCATAGGTGCAAAGTTGTATTTTATTATTATTATAATCTGTATGTTTTGATTACTGGTGCATCTAAACAGCTCTTCATATTCTTGCCAGCCATTTAGTTTCCTCCTTTTGTGAATTGCCAAGTCCTATCCTTTGTCCATTTTTTTACTGAGTTTACTATCTTCTTGATTTGCAGATGATTCTTTTTATATTTTATGTATTTACCTTTTGTTGTTGTTAGACATTACTACTCTTCCTTAATAACTCTTCCTGTAATCATCAATTGGTTTTGTTTCAGGTGTCCTTCATTGAGCAGAGATCTTTAATTTGATACAGTTAAATCAATTCTGTAAGAAGTCGTTTTTTCACTTCAAGTTTGCTAGCTTATTCACCTACATTTTCTTCCTTTAATTTTATAGTTTTCTTGAACACCTAGGTCTTCAAAACATGTGGAGTACACATTTGTAAATGATATAAGAAAGCGATTCAAACTTTCCCTCCCATATAGTATACCAGTTTTTCCAGTACTAACTTCTAAATAATTTCATTCCTCATCAGTTTGTCCTGCTACCTTTACATACCACTTCCCATGTGTAGGGAAGCATTTCTGAGTCCTCTGTTCTGTTTCTTGGTCTATTCTGCCCAGTATTATAATAGTACTATAACTGTAGAGCCTCTTATTATACCAGGGTGAGTCACAATATATTTGTATTTCTTCATGTCATTCTCCCATAAACATTTGACTCATCATTTTATTGCAGTTTATTTTGCTGTTGTAAGTGTCATACCATTGTCTACCATATTATCTAGCTTAAGCAAGCTTGGTCAATTTTTTCATTGGATCTAAAATGTGTCTGTTGACCTCTGGAGTTATCTATGTAGCTGATCATATTACTGGCAAATAGTGACAGTTTTATCTCTTCCCTTGCAATCATTATGCTTCCCGTTTTAACTTTCTAATTTTATATTATTGAAATTGCTATATCAACCATTTTGAAAGCTAAATACTTCAACACAATCTGTTTTTTGGTTGGGACACATTCATAGAAGTGAATTTTCTGTGTCAAACAGAGTTTATCTTTAAGGCTTTTCAAGTATATTATTATAAATTTACACAAGAAACTTACACCATCAATAAAAAAATAAAGTGGTCATGTTTTGGAATCATCACCAATATCTGGGATTATCTATTTTTAATTTTTCTAATTTGAAAACAGTAAAAACAGTAATTTGCTTTTTTATTATAAAAGGGTGGAACTATTTTCAGGTATCAGGTACAGAATGAATAGAATAAGCTGGACAAGAAAATGCATTGGCTTTCCATTTGTCAAAATTTTATCCAGATACTAAATAAGACAATGAACATACTTGAATGTTCTCTAGCCTATGACCAACTTTTCACTCTCTAGATGCATAAAATATTCTCCATACATATCTCCAATTTATTGAATATCTGCTTTGAATAAGGCCTGGTGCTAGGTATAGTCAGGGATCAAAAAATTTAAAAATCCTGACCCTTAAGGAACTTGCTTTCTAGTTGGAAAAATAAGAGACAGATAGAGATAGTTAAAACAGATGGTAAAAAGAGCTTTTCATCATAGGAGTCTCATAAATAACTGAAATGTTAAAAGAGATAGGGGGAATGTCAGAAGTAAATAACATGAAATTAAGGATTTTCTAGAATTCAATAGGTATGGAGGACAGTTGAAAAATTTTGAGTAGGAAAATGAAATGAATCCCAGTCACACTTAAAAGATCTTGATCTACTAGTGGTATTTAGGATGGACTGGCAAAGGTCAAGAAACTGGCCTGAAGACTGATTAGGTAAGTTGTTGACAGAATATCCGGGTCATGTAAGGGCTAATGAGGGACTTAATTAGGAAATTATAACAGATGGAAATGAAGGAGAAGAGAAAGGAAAAGTTGACAGGATTTAGTCTTGGGTGGACTTAGGGGCCTACATAATAGGGAATGGTTCCAAATCTTTTTAAATGTGGGCTATTGGAGTAACAGAGGAGCCACTAACACAAATGGGTTAGGAACCTAGAGAAAGAGTAAGATGATCTGGAAAGCTGGAAAAATAATACATCTGATATGTAGCCAAAAGTTGGAAGTGTGTGTGTGTGTATGTCTGTGTCTATACACACACACCTGCATGCATATATATGTATATCTAGTTCAGAATGAAACCCAAGATATTGATTTGGGAGCCATCTGCATAAGGCTAAACGTGAAAATCCTTTGGCCAAGGTCTCCCATAGAGATGAGAGGGTCAGAAGATTAAAGAGAGGGGCACCTGGGTGGCTCAGTGGGTTAAAGCCTCTGCCTTCGGCTCGGGTCATGATCCCAGGTTCCTGGGATCGAGCCCCACATCAGGCTCTCTGCTCAGCCGGAAGCCTGCTTCCCCCTCTCTCTCCGCCTGCCTCTCTGTCTGCTTGTGATCTCTGTCTGTCAAATTTAAATAAATAAATAAATAAATAAATAAATAAATAAATAAAAGACAAGTGAAGTAGAAATAGGGGTGAAAGTTGAGATATCAGGAGTGTTAAAGAAAGTAAACTCTACTGATTTAAAAAAAAAAAAAGAAGAAGATTAAAGAGAGTTAAAGTGTTGATTTCTTACAGGTTTACAAGCACAGGATTGGCAGAGAAATCAGTAAATGAGAAGAGAACCAACCAGGGAGACAGGAGGAGAGCTCAAAAGTGTGAGTTCATGAAAGTCAAGGGAGAAGAAAGGCAGGGTTTAGTTGAAAGGGTCAAATACCACAAACAGTTCACAGAAGGTGAGGTCCAAGAACAATCTTAAATCGGGTGCTCAAAAGGCATCAGTTGACCTTCAGAGGAGCAAATCCAGTGCCACGCTAGGTCTCAAAACCAGCAAGAATTCATCAGCCACATGGAAGACCAAGCAACTACTGTGAAGCATTCCGTCTAGAAGCATGGTGATGAAAACACAATGAGACAAAACAGTGCCTCAAGAGACTTATGGAAGAAGGCTTGTTACAGAAAGGGAAAACTGACATATTTACAGGAAGAGTAAATGGGACCTATGAAGAGGAAAATGTTAAAGATACAAAAGGAGTGCATAATTAATGGAATAAAGCATGTAAGGATGTAGACAGTATTGGAATAAATGTTCAGGTGAAGGATTAATTTCACAAAGAACGGGCACATTTTATTCAGAGAGCAGAGACATTTTTTGTGACTAAATCATCATTCACACATGGAGCTAACAGTATTTCTTTTTTAAAGATTGTATTTATTTATTTGACGGAGAGAGAGATCACAAGTAGGCAGAGAGGCAGGTGGGGGGGGGCGGAGGAAGCAGGTTCCCCGCTGAGCAGAGAGCCCAATGTGGGGCTCGAACCCCAGGACCCTGGGATCATGACCTGAGCTGAAGGCAGAGGCTTTAACCCACTGAGCCACCCAGGTGCTCCAAGTATTTTTAATGTGTAAAAGGGATCAACTAAATTGTAACCTGTAGAATTTAAGACTGAGAACATCCTCCAGCTGGTCCATTATCATCTTAGATATATCAGTATACAGTAGTTTTGAAAAGTGTCAATGGCGAAAAATGCCTTCCTGTTAATAGAATGGTGATTTTCCCTTCTACTAGTACCATTTGCATTTATAATATTATTACTTTTGCTACATACTTGAGTCAGGGGATTAACGGTAAATTATTCAGGGTATGTCCTTCCATAATTCCAGTTACAAACCAAGTCCAAAAGGCTCTATGGTAGGCTCTGAAAAACACCTTCCCCAATGACTGGTAAGAGTCTATGACTTCCTACATTTTAAATGGCCTCGGATTACAAAACTAGTCACCACATCCTGCTACTCCCTGAGGCTCTTTCCTTTGTGGTAGTCCATTCATCCTTTGTAATCCTAAAGGATCAGTATTTGACCTCATACTCTGTATCAGTTAATGATCTGCCTAGTTTTAATGCCAAAGATGAGAAAAGCCATGTGAGCCCAAGGTGCTATTATTCTTTCTAACATACACAAAATACTATACTTTGTAGAAAGTGAAGGGGACTGCTAATTAACTATTTCAACTCAAATAATGAATGCACCCTCAGTTAGTGGAAAGAGTTAGTTCATTTGCTAATATGACTAAAGGAGGAGTAGGTGAAGGTGGCCAGAGCATCACTGAGGAGGCAGATTCCTCTCTGGGGCACTCTGGGGAAATCAGGCTTAGTGAATGAGACAATGCCAGATATAGTTCCCAGAACATGATAAAAAACAGTTACACATTAAGAAAGGACTATAGGGAAAATGGAATCTCCAAGGATAAGGCCATTGAGCTAAACACTTGCTTAGGAGTTTATCAAAGGCTAGAGATGACTGTCCATCTTTCTGAAAGTTGTACTTCCACCTACATAAGTTGACACACTCTAAGCTGAGGTATTTTGTTGGAAAATACAATTAGGCAACAGTTTACTAAGCCTGTGGTTTGTAAATTTTAAAATGCTTGGGAGGGCCTGGGTGGCTCAGTGGGTTAAAGCCTCTGCCTTCAGCTCGGTTCATGATCCCAGGGTCCTGGGATCAAGCCCTACATCGGGCTCTCTGCTCAGCAGGGAGCCTGCTCCCCCCTCTCTCTCTGCCTACTCTCTGCCTATTTGTGATCTCTGTCTGTCAAATAAATAAATAAATAAAAAATCTTTAAAAAATAAAACAATAAAATGCTCAGTAATAGAAGAGTACATCCCCCTTTTTAAAATGTTGTGTGGTTTTGTGCTTCTCTCTGACTTAAGCTTTTTGTGCTTTCAGACATTTCATATTCACAAGATAAAGATTCCTATATCTTACCTGGGTACATCTGGAATAAGAGCAGATGGTACCATACCGTCAACTGCTTTTAAACCCTTGCTTGATTTATCACTTAAAACTTGTCTTGGCTTTAAATGCTGCTACTTCTTCTGGCCTCCCTTCTGCTTCTTACATTTCTATTTCTTATTGCCCTCTACTGCTTTATGAATATTGAAAGTCTGTGATTCAGTGAGACAATTGCAAACGAAGAAGCCACAAAAATTTTGGAAGAATTAGAACAAAATGTTACCAGAAGTTATTCCTACTTTGTGGGATTATTGGTCATTTACTTTCTTCTTTAAGTTTCTATATACTTACCTTGCTTATACTTATTTTATATTTCCTAAAACATTCACAAAATAATGTGTCTTTTTTGTGAAAAGAAAAAATAATACTATATATGTTTTGGTAAATGTGATTAATTATAAACTGGTTTTGTTATTTTTTCTTATGCTGTAGAATCAATTTGAAAAAGTTAGAATGAATTGAAACTTTTTAATTCCCACTTTTAAGATTCATAAAATATTGCCTCTCTCTTATAATTAATTTAAAAACATGTATATATGTGATTATACAAATATTTATTTCTACATTTCCTGATTCCAAATGGAATTGGAGGTAAAGAAAACCAAATTTAGCCGACTCCTGAGATTTAAGATAAGCAATTTTGCTTACCTAAACCAAACTGAATTCCAAACCATTCGTTTCCACCCACACTAATCTCTGTGAAACTCAACCAGTTAACTTTGTTTTGATTTTATTTTTCTAGAGTGGGAAGTATTGTGGTCAGCATTCTGAGTTCATGAAAAAAAAAAAAAAGTTATAGTCGTACCACACTGTAGCTTTAGTCTAAACTATTGCTGATTTTCTTCGCACAAATCTCACTTTAATTTAAAAAGCACATTCAAATAACAGAATAAACACATTTTGTAATGGATTGAGAATACTGAGTTCTTCTCCCCTTACCATTCCTAAATTCAGTAGAACCATATCTGATTACTAGAAGTGTTAATTTAGAACATTTCTTTCATAGAAATAGATCCTACTTCCTATCCAGTCCACACAATTGAGGTATTTCTTGTGCTTGTGCTATTCAACGTTTCCCCAGAGACCGAGCCTACAAGCTTTTTTTTCTTATATTGTATTTTAAGAGAAACGTATATATCAATGTTACTGCACACTGAGAAGTAACCTAAGGGGAAACTGTCCCGATGGATGAATGTTCATTTCCAGGAAAGTATCTTTTAGGAAAAAGAATGGCTCAAAGGACTCAAGTGGGCAGAGAAAGAGAGTATATGATGATAAATCAATTATATATTATCCTCTGGAAACCAATGGCTCTGACCGTCTCATTGACTACCTCCCAAGATTATTGTCAAGATAAAGTGAGAATTTAGGTGAGAGCATTTTATAAACTCTAAAGTGCCATGCAAATATTATTGTTCTTTCTGAATAACTTACATTGGTACAGTATCTCAAGCAGAGTAAAAATAGATCAGTTGCTTGACAACCCAAGTTCAATGTTTTCTTAAGCTGAGTAACTGAATCACAATTAGAAATACACCAGTTGTAAAATTCTTTCATTATTTCAAAACTGCAATTTAAATAATGTGTTACAAATGAGACGATAGGCCATTAACCTAAATTTTCTGTCAGAAAATCGTGCAGTTCAGAGGGAAAAAATCTTGTGATAATGTGACTAATTCTTAGTACTCTCCCATCTTACTGCTCTAGGATGTTCCAGTTCTCCACTGAACTCGATGGTGTTTTGGTTTGTTTCTCTTCTATCATTTGTTTGATATTTGTTGTTCGGACTGCATTTTAATCATATTGCATTCACGGTTGGCAGACTTCGTAAGATGATATGTATCCGTTATTTTATTTTAATATTAGCATTAAAATAATTGTGCTTAAATTGAAAGCAACACACAGTTTTCCAGGTACAAGTTTGTAACAGTGTAGAACTGTTCACAACTTCCACAGACAACAGCAGTGCTGATTACAGATCATTCAAACAAATGTTCGGTTTGGCTGGAATAACCATGTCTGTCTCTGCTAAGGGGGAAAAATAAAGCAAGTGATATAATTCCCTATGTGTTGAAACCTTTTAGCTGGCAACAGCTTTTTAATGGCTTTTTTTGCAGTCAGCAAGAAATGTACATTTATTCAACTGAAAGCAACAATGACGATAAGGAGGAAAAAAATCTTTCCAACTCTTGTTTCACTACATGATTTTCAAGATGGTTTTGTGAAGTTTCATTTACAGTCTCTAACAAAGCAAATCATCAGATATATACATTATCTGTGTATAGAACACAATAAAAGTATAAAGAGAAATAACATGACTACATTAGGTAGTACAGCAGTGTATCTGGTCAGACAGGGCCTATTTTATTCCTAATCATAATGAATTGGCTTGCAAATGTTAGGTATGTATTCACCTTTGGGAAAAAAATCTTCCCAGTTCAATTCAATATAAGCATCTAGTGATCACAGTCTTTGCAACAAAAGAACTAGAAGGATCTTACAAATATGTTAGCACAGAACAGAGAAAAACATTATCACATGCATCTGCAAGATGGCTTCTCTCTAATTAGATGGATGCAAGAATTCAAAGAGGTCACATCTCTATCACCGACCCTGGGGGCAGGGAGATGTTGCAATTCAGGGTGCCGATTGTCAAATGTGGGCGTATCCAGAGACTGTACTGATGTTCACTATAGTAGTATTTAATATCTTTTCTTAAGTGGACACTCTATGGAAGATTTGATATTGAACTTCTGGAACACATTTGCAGTGAAGTTACATTTAAACAGGGAATGGGTTCTAAAATCAGCAAGTAAGACAAAAAATCTTGCAGAGTCAAAATTGAACATCTATTGTGCTGTCCTCAAACTTCTGGGACGCAGATCCTTATAAAGTGAAAGGCCAAAACTGTTTCTTTCTGTTTCCCTTTGTATTTTAGTTTTAGCATACTGAGGGATAGTGGAGATTAGGTTAATTTGAACTGGGAAAAATTCCCGTTCTGTTTTTGTGGAGTCATATAGTTGAATTCATGAAATTCAAATGAGTAGAATACTGGAACACTATTACACTCTCCTGATCCTGACTATGCTACACTGAATATTTAAGTATATTACTTACCCTTTAATTTTCAAGATGACATTTGTGAAATGATTAATGACACCATTTTTAGATGAGGAAACTGAGGCTAACAGAAGTTATGTAACTTGCAGGTACGTGGCCTCGTTACATAGTTAGAATTCCAACCATGCTGATTCCATAGCTCGTGCCCTTTATGTTATGCTTTATCAACCCCTAGAAATATAAGGAAGTATATAAAGTATGGTTACAGCTGTAATATTAACAATGGAGCTGCATCTGGCTGGGTCATTTGGATAATTCTTAGAATGCTATATTAAAGGTCTCCATTAAATAAAAAACAGACACTCAGTGTTAGGAAAAAGAAATCATGGTTTGGGGTAATCTAGGCTAGGTAATCTAGCCCCCCCTAATTACCTCAGCCAGCCCTCTTGGCTCCTACCTACAATATAGCTAACATATCTTTCTTTGCTCATTGATTATTTACTTCACCTAGCTTTCCTTTAAACCAATATGAAAAATATTTTTGTAAAATCTTCCCAAGACATCTTTTATTACATCATTGTCTCCCTCAGAAACTTCCAATTGCTCTCCATTTTCAATATCATCAAGCTAAGCTTCCTTAGTTTTGCAATTCTGTCTATGCTATTTTAACATTTTGTTTCCCTTGCACTTGTATTCAGTGTTCTCTTCACTCTATGCTTTTTACTCAAAGCCATATACACCACTGAAGATTTATTCATCATTGTAATTGCATTCCAAGTCCATATTCCTCTATGAAGGCTCCTAGAACCAGACCAGCCTCTTTATATCTCTTTCATGAACTTCTACATGTCTCTTGTCATATCAGCAACTTCAGTATGCCCCATACATTTTTATCCCTAACATCTTATAGAAAAATTCTGAGCATTTGAAAATTACCAAATGATTTAATACCCAGGAAGAAAAATTTCTTACAGAAACAATAAATGAAAGATTTAGACTGAAATATTTAATTAATCTTATAAAAATAAAAATTATTAGAACATAATAAAAGTATTTAGGCCAGAGCTGTCAAACAGAAATATGCAAGCCATATATAATTTAAAATTTGTAGTAATCAAATTTTAAAAAGTAACCAGAAGTCGTATTAGTTTCCTATTGCTGTTGTAACATATTAGCACAAACCTAGTGGCTTAAAAAAACACGAATGTGTTCTCTTACAGCTCCAGAGGTCAGAAATATGAAAGAAGTCTTATAGGGCTGAAATCAAGATGTTGTCAGGGCTGGATCCTCCTGGAAGCTCTGAGAAGAGAATCTGTTTCCTTACTTTTTCAGCTTCTACACACACCTGGGATTTCTTGGCTCTAGGCCCCTTCTTCCTATCAGTCCAACTTTCTCCATGATCACAACTGTGATCTCCTATTGCCTTCTTATATAGGATGCTTGTGATCACATCAGGCCCATTAGGATAATCCAGGATGATCTCCTTATCTGAAGATCCTTAATTTAATCATATTGGTTAAGTCCCTTTTGCCATATAAGGTAACATTCACAGGGATTAGGATGTGGACATCTTTGGAGGCCATTATTCAGTCTACCACAGAAACAACTTAACCTTATTTTAATAATATATTTTATTTAACCCAATGTATACAAAATATATTATTTCAGCCTGTAATTAATGTAAAAACTTCACAGTGCTTTTGTTTTTTTAATTAATTAAAATAAATAAAATTAGAAACTCACTTCCCTAGTGGCACTAACTATATTTCAAGTGCTCAATAGCCATGTGTGACTAATGGCTTACCATATATGGATGATGACTAATTTCTATCTATGAAGATTAGAGAACTATAAGTTAAAGGGAGCACAGTCCACATAAGACTGCTTTCATTTCTGATGCCAACAGAAATTTTGGGAATTTTTTTTTAAGATTTTATTTATTTATTTGACAGACAGAGATCACAAGTAGGCAGAGAGGCAGGCAGAGAGAGAGGAGGAAGCAGGCTCCCCGCGGAGCAGAGAGCCCAATGTGGGGCTCGATCCCAGGACCGTGAGATCATGACCGGAGCTAAAGGCAGAGGCTTAACTCACTGAGCCACCCAGGTTCCCCAGAAAGTTTGGGAGTCCTTAAGACCACCACTGGTTTCAGTAATTCACCAAAAACATTCACAGAATTCACTGAACTTTGTTAAAGTCGTGGTTATGGTTTCTTATAAAGAAGGGATAGAGATTTATATCAGGCAAGGAAAGAAATGCATAGAGCAGAGTCTGGGGAAGAACTATTTATGGAGTTTCCATTGTCCTTTCCCTGTGAAATCCTGAAAAGCACTTATTTCCTGAAATAAACATGTGACAATACACATGGAGCATTTGCCACCCAGGGAAGCTCAAACAAGCCTCAGGGTCCATATGTTTTACTGGAGCTCTATCACATAGATAGACATAATTAATGCCCACATGGTTGATTTCAGTCTTTAACTCCTCCAGAGGTCATCTGATACCACCTGGCCCACCCACCTTCCATCACATTATAAGTATGGCTCAGAGCCCCACCCTACATGATATGGTTACTAGCTGGATGGCCCAAGGTCCAAGCAAATGAAGATAGTCCTAGGAGTCGCAACATTCCAAGGCTTTAGAGATTACTTCCCAGAAGCCTAGGGCAGAAACCAAGCCCCTGTTTGGCTAAGTTAAATTCTTTGCCACACACTCACCAACAACTAATTTGATGAACTTTTGTTTACTAAATTTACTATTTTGATATCATATAGAAATCTATCATTTGTTATTTCAACAGATAGCACAAGTATCAAATAGATAATTACCTTTCACACTTGCCAGATTTGTTTTTTGGTTTTGTTCTGTTTTTTTGAGAAAGAGCAGGCACACAAGTCGTGGGGGTGGGGGAAATGAAAGACAGGGCCAGAGCGAGAAGGAGAGAATATCAAGCAGGCTTCACACCCAGCCCCCAGAGCCCAATGCAGGTCTCCATCTCAGCACCCTGAGATGATGATCTGTGTTGAAATCAACAGTTGGACATCCAACTCACTGAGCTACCCAGCTGCCCCTAGATGATATCTTAATACAAATACCAAAGAACCTTTCCTTTAAGTAACTTAGGGATGTCTAAGTAAATCTACCTATCACACTGAGTCATTTCTTTGCTTCTGTTTGTCAAGAAGGCTGATTTGTACTCCTTAGACATAAAATATATACTGTTTTGATCTAATTAAAAACCAGTGTCACATTTTTGATTTATGACCCTCTATATTCAATTCATATCATAACATATATAAAAATAAAACAGTTCAAATTCAAAACATATAGCATTGCTTCTATCTAACTATAATTACCCAAATAATCCCTGTATGGCTAAAGGTATTTCATAAATCCTGATTTTCAGCAACATTACCTCTAGTGTTCATAGATCAAGAGGGCTCTTTTGAAATTGTTCACTTGAAAATTTCAAATTTCATAAAATTTCAAAACTGTAAGAAATTTAAGTTCCACGTATAATCAAAATGAGACACAAAGTAGTGAGATGATTTGTCCAAGGTGACATGCAGAGTTAAGTGTCAGGAGTACAACTTCATCTTCAGTCTTCTAACTCCAAGTCCTCTGTGTGTGTGTGTGTTACATCAAGACTCCTTCTAAACAGTGTGGATATTAATAAATGTACAGGCATCAACTTGCCTGTCAGTTTGTAGTGGAAGCCTGAAACACTGTGGAAAAGGTTTTTCTGGCTCCCTCTTGAATCTATAGCAGAGTATTGTAATTCACGAGCAGTGTGATGGAACTGGGGAGGGGAAGGAGCGGCCAAGTATTTGCTACATTTCCCATCCCCAAAGTAAGCATATAACTCAAAGGTAATATGAAAGCATGAATTATTAATACAATTTGTCTCTGATTCGGAAAACTTTCTAGGCCTCAATTCTCACATTAGGAGGAAAACTACAATAATCAATGGTTCTTCTGGTTTTAAGATATGAAAGTAATTACCTAATGCGTGGTATGGATTTGTTATCTAGAACAATTCCTGGCACACAGGATTGCTCTTTAATATTTGTTAAATGGCTACACTATTACAGAAGGAGCTAGAGGAGATAAGGTAGCAAGGCAAATTAACACACCTGAGTAAAATCTACAATGAATCCTTATGTATAGCATCTCCCTTATTTGGACAAGAAAGGAGGTACTCTGATATAATTCAGACTTAATCTAAAGAATTTACATGGTAGTAAGGAAGGCCTTGCCCTGACATTTATTTAAAATAGGAAATCAGGGACGCCTGGGTGGCTCAGTTGGTTGGGCGGCTGCCTTCAGCTCAGGTCATGATCCCAGCGTCCTGGGATCGAGTCCTGCTTCGGGCTCCTTGCTCGGCGGGGAGCCTGCTTCTCCCTCTGCCTCTGCCTGCCACTCTGTCTGCCTGTGCTCGCTGGCTCTCTCTCCCTCTCTCTCTGACAAATAAATAAATTAAGAAAAAATTTTTAAAAAAGTAGGAAATCAATCCCTTACCTGGGAGTTTTATCCAATACTCTGCATCATTCATAAAACAATCAAGTACCAATCAAGCCATTTTGAATAAAATAAGCTAAATCAAATAAAAATTAAATGCAAACATCAATACATTGTTAAATTTAAAATACTGTTAAACTTCAAAGAATGGGAATAGCTTAAAATTAGCATGAAAATTAAGCAAAAACAGTTAAACTGAATTGTTAAACAGGGCCATTAAGGAGACAAAGTACTGCTCAGGCTATTTTCTAACCAAGTAACAATTTGTTAATATAAGCACATTGGCTGCAAATTAATTCCTTATAATGTAAAATGGGCATCACTTTCATTTTCTTTACTGATGCAAATATCTACCCTCTAAAAGCTAGCTTAAAGGAAAACAGGGTAAAGAGAAATACATTTTTTTTGTGGGAATCCTCAACTGTGATTTAATATTACAAATTATAATGCTTTTGTTTTTTGTTGTTTTGTAAAATCAAGTAGATCTTACCATGGAAGTGAAAAACATCTCCAGGGTCATAGAGTTTGTTCCTCTGTATTACTGTAGGTTTGACCACATCACTATGGTCACAAATAGCAATCCGTATTTTATCTTCTCTACTCTTGAGTATTCCTACTGATGCGACCTTAGGGGCCTCTTCTCAGCAAATTATTCCTAAATCTAATCAGCCCTACATTTAGAAATACTTCCCTAATGTGTAACCTAATATTCTAATTTCAGGTTGTTATACCTTGTTACACTACTCTTAACAACTTTAAAGAATTCCTTTTCCTGTTGGATGTTATCACCTCCCAAGTATCTATGCTCTATCATGATCATTTATATAGTTTATTCTCTAAACAGAATTGGGCAAATAATGTTCCCTTAACCTCACTGCAAAGACCATGCCCTGCAAATCCCTTATCACTAATACTGTGGTCTAGATTCAAGTTATCTGAAGAACCAAAGTGACTGCATTTTTTTTATATTGAAGTAATGATATGGTATCTCCTTTCTGGTATTGTGCAAAACTATCCCTTAAATTTAATCATCTTCAGAGCGGAAATGATTGTCACAATATTAGTAATGGTAGATGATCAAGTTGACCTTAACATTCCTCTCAGCTAGACTAAATTTTAAATGGGTTTCTTCCTGATTACAGAGTATTTACTTTAGAAAACTTGTAATTCTAGACTCTTTCTCTGATCCTTTGAGATACAATTCTTTTACAACCCAGGGATGTCTTTTGAAATGTAGTTTTTAAAAAAAAAAACAAAAACCAGTATCTTTCTCTCAGTCTCTATGGAGGGGAAGATAGGAGCTTAACTTCAATAAATGCCAATTAGCAAAGAGATGGCCTAGTTACATTGACCAGCCTCCTTCCAGTATCCTCGAGTAGTTTTAAGCACTGAGCTCACCTCAGTGCTTAAAAACTCTCCAGACCTTTGGCCCTTTGTTTCAATGCAACTGAGTTCAATTTCTTTGCCCTATTGAAATAGTCTTGAATAAAATCTTCCTTGCCTGTTTAACTTGTCCAGTGCATTTTTTCTTTTATAGAGGTAAAGATAGAGAAAGCCTCAGCCACTATCTAACGCCAAAGGATTTGAGTCATGATAAGAGTTAAACAAAAGGAACTTTTCAGCATAAGGAATATTATGTATAAGCAGGTATGCCAAAATTGTGAGAATTCATTGAGCCATATATTTATACCTCCTTACTTTTCTGTACGTATGTTAAAACCCTAATAAGTAAGCTTACTTTAAAATATAGTTTAGGGACACCTGGGTGGCTCAGTTGGTTAAGCATATGACTTCAGATTTCAGGATCCTGGGATGGAGTCCTGCTGGGATCATGGAGGGGGGGTTGTCCCTGCTCAGGGGGGAGTCTGCTTCTTTCTCTCTCTCTGCCTGCCTCTCTTTCTCTCTCTGTCAAATGAATAAATAAAATCTTTAAAATGTATATATAGTTTGAATTCTAGCTCTGTCATTTACAATATTAAGACATTGGGGATGATATCTAAGTTCTTAAACCTCAGCTTCTTTATAGGTTAAATTGGAAGAATAATGCACACCTCACTGTATATTTGTGAGATTTAAATTAACCGAAGTTTACAAAATTCCTGGTAGAGTACCCAGTCTCTAGTGGTAAGTAAATAATAGCTACTACTACTACTATTCACTGTTAGTTTTTAAACAGTCATTTGTAATAATTGATGAAAAGTCACTGAAATAAAAAACAAGTCCCTTATTTCAGCAGCCTTCCATGGGTCAAAGTATTCATTCTACTTTTTTCTGTTTTAAAGACTGCCAGGTAATTATGACTTTAATCCATTTGCCTATGAATAGCAATGAATCCTACATAGTTCAAAAGACAGAATTGCTTAAATACAATCCAGTTTTTTAGTCCTATAAAAATCTAGTTTTTAATTAGTGTTGCAAAATTTTCTGATTAATTTCCTACATTAAATTCCAATTCAGCCAAACCACTTGTCCTTAACCACTGGCCCCAGCCCCACCCAATATCTTAGATATTTTAGTTTTATTGATCATTCACTGTCTCAATCAATATTTATAATTACATGCCAGACACTGTTCTAGGAGGTAGGAAAATTGTAGTTAAAAAGACAAAGTCCTTACCTTTGGGAAATGAATTTATACTGGTAGAGTCAATAGCCAGGTTTAAACAAATAGATCATTGTTAATTTCACAGTAATGAAGAAATTTTAAAAATATAGAGAAGGGTTATTGAATGATCATAAGAGACAGTGATCAGGAAAGTACAGAGACTTGAAAAATAATTTTTTTTAGAAAGAAAGCCTTGTAAATAGCTAAGGCAAAGTGGTTCTAGGTAGAAACAAAAAGTACAAAGACCCCACAGCAAGGAAAATTCTGACCTACAATTGAAGAGTAGCAAGGCAGAGAGTCATGTGATGAGGTCTGAGACATGTAAGCACTGATCAGGGAGGGCTATGATCAGAAGTTGTAGGATTTTAACCAGAAGTGGATGTAATTAAATTCACATTTTTAGAGCGGTTGCACCAGCTTGCATTCCCACCAACAGTGTAGGAGGGTTCCCCTTTCTCCACATCCTCGCCAGCATCTGTCATTTCCTGACTTGTTAATTTTAGCCATTCTGACTGGTGTGAGGTGATATCTCATTGTGGTTTTAATTTGTATTTCCCTGATGCCGAGTGATGTGGAGCACTTTTTCATGTGTCTGTTGG
>PISX010009411.1:0-38388 GCA_004024625.1 Mellivora capensis
ATTATGCTGAGTGAAATAAGTCAAGCAGAGAGAGTCAATTATCATATGGTTTCACTTATTTGCGGAGCATAACAAATAACACGGAGGACATGGGGAGATGGAGAGGAGAAGGGAGTTGAGGGAAATTGGGGGGGAGATGAACCATGAGAGACTATGGACTCTGAAAAATAACCTGAGGGTTTTGAAGGGGCAGGGGGTGTGAGGTTGGGGGAGCCTGGTGGTGGGTATTATGGAGGGCACGCATTGCATGGAGCACTGGGTGTGGTGTAAAACTATGAATTCTGTTACACTGAAAAGAAATGAAATTTTTAAAAAAAGATTAAAAAAAAAAGAATTATGTAGTGTCCTTCTGTATCTCTGACTATAGTCTTTAGTTTAAAATCTAATTTATCTGATATGAGAATCGCTACCCCGGCCTTCTTTTGAGGCCCATTGGCATGAAAGGTGCTTCTCCATCCCTTCACTTTCAGTCTGGGTGTATCCTTAGGTTCGAAATGGGTCTCTTGTAGACAACATATGGATGGGTCCTGTCATTTTATCCAATCTGCAACCCTGTGTCGTTTTATGGAAGCATTTAGGCCATTCACATTGAAAGTAATTATTGATAGATATGTTTTTACTGACATCGTGTTACCTTTTAAGTCTTTCTTTCTGTAGATTGTCTCCATATTTCTGTTCAATGATATTCTTGGGATTTTTCCTCTTTTATAGAACCCCCCCTTAATATTTCCTGTAGTGTCGGCTTGGTGGTCTCATACTCTTTTAAGCCTTGTCGGTCTTGGAAACTCTTTATCTCTCCATCCATTTTGAATATCAGTCTTGCTGGATAAAGTATTCTTGGCTGCATGTTCTTCTCATTTAGTGCCCTCAATATATCTTTCCAGCACTTTCTGGCTTACCAGGTTTCTGTGGACAGGTCTGACGTTATTCTGATGGGCTTTCGTCTGTAGGTAAGGAGTTTCTTTGTCCTAGCTGCCTTCAAGAGAGCCTGTCTACAATTATGATTCCTCATTTTTACTATCAGGTGGCTCGAAGACTTTCGAGATTCTATAATCTTGGGGGGAGACCTCTCTGCATCTAGTACATGAATGCTGGTTCCATTCCGAGATTGGGAAAATTTTCATGGAGAATTTGTTCCACTATATCTTCTAGACTTCTTTCTTTCTCCTCCCCTTCAGGGATTCCAATAATTCTGACATTGGAATGTTTCATGGCATCATTTATTTCCCTAATTCTGTTTTCATGGCTTCTAAGCTGTTTGTTCCAGGCTTCCTCCTGATCCTTTCTCTCTGTTTGTCCTCCAGATCACTAATTCTATCTTCTCTCTCAGTTACCCTAGCTTTTAGAGAATTTAGATTAGATTGGAGCTCATTGAGAGCATTGTGAACATCAACCCTGGTGGCTTTCACTTCTGCCCTAACATTGTGAACATCATCCCTGGTGGTTTTCAGTTCTGCCCTAATCAATTCCATTTTGTCATCCATGGCTTTCTCCAACCTAGCTATTGCCTGGATAATTGTTAGCCTGAATTCCCTTTCGGACATATTGTCTATGTCAATAGCCATTAGCTCTGTTGCAGAAGGGCCATCCTCTGAATTTTTCTTCTGTTGGGCATTCCTCCTCCTAGTCATTTTGGTGAGAGATGGCTGAACGGATTTAGCTGGATGTATCAAACGTGGTGCAGTCAAGGTGCACCCTGGAACACTTCTGAGCAATCAAGAGTCCCCACCCAAATCAAAGAAAAAAGAGAGAAAAAAGAAAAAAGAGAGAGAGAGAGAGACAGGAAAAAAAAAAGAGATAAAATAAAAGAGAAGACCCAGCTCAAATGGGCCCAAAGATAAGATTTATGAAGTATACAAACAAAAACAGACAAACAAAAAGACTGATAAAAGTAGATGACAAGAGAAAAAAATATATTTAGATAAAAGCAAAACAAAAAAAGAACCTTGTCAAAAAGAAGCCCGAGTATAAGATTTATATACTACCAGGACAAACATACACTCTTCAATATCAGCCACAGCAAATTCTTTCAAGATATGTCTCCAAAGGCAAAGGAAACAAAAGCAAAAATGAACTTTTGGGACTTCATCAAGATCAAAAGCTTCTGCACAGCAAAGAAAACAGTCAACAAAACAAAGAGGCAACCCACGGAATGGGAGAAGATATTTGCGAATGACAGTACAGACAAAAGGTGAATATCCAGGATCTATAAAGAACTTCTCAAACTCAACACACACAAAACAGATAATCATGTCAAAAAATGGGCAGAAGACATGAACAGACACTTCTCCAATGAAGACATACAAATGGCTATCAGACACAGGAAAAAATGTTCATCATCACTAGCCATCAGGGAGATTCAAATTAAAACCACATTGAGATACCACCTCACACCAGCTAGAATGGCCAAAATTAGCAAGACAGGAAACCACATGTGTTGGAAAAGATGTGGAGAAAGGGGAACCCTCTTCCACTGTTGGTGGGAATGCAAGTTGGTGCAACCACTTTGGAGAACAGTGTGGAGATTCCTTAAGAAATTAAAAATAGAGCTTTCCTATGACCCTGCAATTGCACTACTGGGTATTTACCCCAAAGATACAGATGTAGTGAAAAGAAGGGCCATCTGTACCCCTATGTTTATAGCAGCAATGGCCATGGTCACCAAACTGTGGAAAGAACCAAAATGCCCTTCAACAGACGAATGGATAAGGAAGATGTGGTCCATATACACTATGGAGCATTATGCCTCCATCAGAAAGGATGAATACCCAACTTTTGTAGCAACATGGACGGGACTGGAAGAGATTATGCTGAGTGAAATAAGTCAAGCAGAGAGAGTCAATTATCATATGGTTTCACTTATTTGTGGAGCATAACAAATAACATAGAGGACATGGGGAGATGGAGAGGAGAAGGGAGTTGAGGGAAATTGGAAGGGGATATGAACCATTAGAGACTATGGACTCTGAAAAACAATCTGAGGGTTTTGAAGGGGCGGGGGTTGGGAGGTTGGGGGAGCCAGGTGGTGGGTATTATGGAAGGCATGTATTGCATGGAGCACTGGGTGTGGTGCATAAACAATGAATTCTGTTACGCTGAAAAGAAGTAAAAAATAAAAAGTAGATCTACAATATAACACAGCAATCCCACTTCCTAGTATGTGTTCAAAAGTATTGAAATCAGGATCTCTAAGAGATATCTCAGTATAAAGCTTCAGTTATGGTAATCAATAAGTTCTAGAGATTTTTGTACACCATAGTGCCCATTGTTAACATTACTGTATTGTATACTTAAACATTTAAGAGGATAGATCTTATGTTAAGTGTTGTTACTACACACACAAAAAAGAACAAAGGGAGATAAGAAAAGTTTTGGAGGTAATGGATATATCTATTAACTAATTGTGGTGTTGGCTTCACAGGTGTATAAATATGTTCAAACCCATCAAATCATGTGCATTAAATATGTGTAGTTTTTGTATATCAATTATTTCTCAATAAAGGTATTAAAAATGGTTCTTGGAATTACCAAAAGAGAGAAAGAGAAAGATGGAAAATATGAAAGAGGTAAAGAGTCATAAAGGAGAATATGAAGGTTTTTACCATATATTCAGAATATTTTTTCCCTGTGTCCACTAAAGAAACTTAAAAAATTGATTTGGCGATATGGAAATGATTGCTGTATCTGGTAGTTGTTTGTGGGGCCCAGGTCAGTAAAAATGCAGATATATATGAAACATATGTAAATATTTGAGAGTTAGAATTCAAACTAACAAATTATTAAATAATTTATATCTTCCTCCCTTGACAAATATACCATCATAACTATAAAAATGTGCTAAGTTATGACTTTTATAGAACTAAAAATGATCAGATTATCAAAGATGACTAACAAATTATTGTTGTGCACTTTTGGGTTTTCTGGTGATGGACCAGTGATATTTGGATGAATAATATACAAAACCATACACAATTTATAAATCATTACATTAAATTTTAAAATTATATTTTTCTTCATTTCAAAAGGCCAATATTATATTACTAAAAACAATATTTTTATATAACTTTTTTCAGTCACAATTATGTCAAATTAAAAAACTGTCCTTGAGTTACCATAGTTCCTATATATTTTAAATTCATCTTATTTTATATAATTATTATATTTGGGAATGTCCTAAGAACTTTATATCGCACCTAGATTTTTTAATAGAAATATATAAATTATTGTTAAATTTAATATTAAATTAATATTGTTAGAATTAACTTTAATAAATTATCGTCATGGATAATGAAAATATTTTAATTAAATCAAATTAATTGTTCTCATGTAATGAGTTTTACCATCTCATAAAGTGATACCTAGAGCTATATAATAATGTAAATCATTGGTATACCAAGAATTTATGTGTACACAAATACATATTTAAGATTAACCTGACTTGTTAAATATTAGAAAATGCTTCTCAATCACCATGTACAACTAAATGTTGCAGACCAAGCTAAATTCTAGGTATCATAGAATCATAAATCAGAATAAAAATAAAAGAAAATAGAAATGTCAGAGTGGACCCAAGACACTACTTAGAAATACATTATGTTATGGAAGAATCTTTTATATTCATTCTTTAGGAAAGAAGAATTTGGGAAATTATGTAGTCTTCTCCTACTAACTCTTCTATTGCTCAAATCGTCTTTTAGCTATGAAGCACTGTCTATTTTTGATAATGGCTGTCACATAACCTATGGATATTCATGCATTTCAATGCAGTTTTTTTCCCCCAAAAATTCAAAAACAGGTTTCTTGTAGTTCAGTGCTGTTAATTGCAAAAGCAGATATTTAAAGCTTTAGGTTGCACTGTACCAGCATCGAATGCTGAATTACAAGTGACAATTGTTCTCAAATATTGTGTGTGTGTGTGTGTGTGTGTGTGTGTGTGTGGTGATGAAAGCAGGACCTTTAAAAATATGTGGTGATGAAAGCAGGACCTTTAAAAATATGGGTTCTAAGACTGAACTCCTCTTGCCCAAGTGTTCAAGTTGTATTGCCAACTAGAGTTCTGGAAGGATAAAATAAAGAGAACACAATATTAAAAAGAAGGAAAGCGATTTTAAGTAAGTAATGGGTGAAATTTTCTGAAAAATAATAAAAGGCACAAAAGGATCAGAGGCTCAGTTCAGGAAGCCTAAGGAGTCTAGGGAAGTATAAATACAACTGGATTTAGCTAAATACTGCACAATGAATCTCAAGACATTGAAGAAAAAGAGGTTCTTTAAACAATTGGAGATGAAAACAAACTTTCTACAAAGAACACACTTTCCATTAATAAACTCTTGCTGAAGCACTTCTAAAGAATATATACTTCTGAGGGCACTTGGGTGGCTCACTCAGTTAAGCATCTGCCTTCAGCTCAGTTCATGAACCCTGGGTCCTGGGATTGAGCCCCTCATCAGGCTCCCTGCTCAGCGGGGAGCCTGCTTCAGTAAGAAGACAAAGCTTATCAGCTAAAAGCCTGTCAAATTCAATAAAAAGGAAAGAAAGAGAGAAAGAATCCAATTATAAAAACACATCTTAAAAAAAAAGTGGACTGAGAGGTTAAGAGTAGAAAGATAAAACTTACGATAGATAAATCACCAAATGAAAGTTAATGAAGGTATGACACTCTAAGGAAGAAATATTTTAAGTCAGTGACAGAGATAAAGTGGTCACTACATAATCATTGAAAGAGCAACTGCCCAGGAAGATATATTTTGTGTGCTTCAAACTGTACAAAGCTTCAAACTGTATAAGCTTTAAATTGTATAAGGCAAAACTTAGACTAACAAGAAGAAAAATACAAATACATCATCACAGTGGCAGATTTAGAATAAGTCACTAGGTAATTGATCAAGAATAAAAAACTTAGCAAGGATACATAAAATGTGAACCATACAATGAAAACTTACATCTCTCTCTGTCTCTCTCTATATATGTATATACCTATGGATCTATATAGATGTAGATATATACAGATATAGGTAGATATATACATATCCATGTAAAATTTTCACTATTTAAACCTTCTTGGTTTAAAACTGGCAACTAATTTCATATAGTTTAATTGAATATATAAAAAACTAAATCCAGGAATTGAGTATGCATTTTTTCAAGCATTCTTGATAAACAACTAAAAATTATTAAAACCAATGAAAGAGTTTAGTAAAGTAGACAGGTACTAGGGAAACATAAAATTAAATATTATATCCCAGAAGCAAAAAAAAAATTCTAAAAATATAATAGAAAAAAAACAGGAAATAGTCACAAATTAAAAAAACCTTAAAAATATGGAAGCAAATTCAACAGGACTATGTAAAATTAATGATGGATTAATAAATGTAATTGAAGAATGCAAGATCATCATAATAAATTTTGTAATATTCTTATTTTTAAAGATAAAAACACTAGAGATTGTAAGAATGCCCAGTCTGTAAATGTAATACAATATTCATAAAATTTCAAAGAGATTTTTAAATGGATTTTGGTAAACTGAGTTTTCTATTTATTTGGAAGAGGAAATCGTTAAAAATGGCCACATTATTTTTAAATGAAGATAAATAGAGGAGAATTAGTCCTATGAGATATAAAAAATTATTCAAAGCAACCATAGTTAAAATGATATGGTCTTAGTGTAGAAGTAGAAAAATAAACCAATGGAAAAGAAATGAGTGGAGAAATAATGTTTTAATGGATACTTATAATTAATGAAATTAATCTTTAAAAGAATTAATAACTGAAATATTTTAAGTATTTCTTCTAAGAAACTAAAAAGTTTTATTTCCTTTATTTATTTTTTTTAAGATTTTAATTTTTTATTTGATAGACAGAGATCACAAGGAGTCAGAGAGGCAGGCAGAGAGAGAGGGAGGAAGAAGCAGGCTCCCTGCTGAGCAGAGAGCCCCATGTGGGGCTTGATCCCAGGACCCTGGGATCATGACCTAAGCCAAAGGCAGAGGCTTAACCCACTGAGCCGTCCAGGTGCCCCACAAATTATGTTTTGTATAATAGTTGCTAAATATATTGTGTACTTTCTATATGCTAGACATGCTTCTAAGCACTTTACAGATATTGTTATTTAAGTCTTAAATCAACTATATAAGGTAGGTGCTGTTTTCCCCATTTTACAGAGGAAAAATTTTGAATGAATATGGGAAAGATGAATTTAATAAATTGTGAGGGAATAATTGGTTCACATTTTTAAGAAGTGGATGGCTATTGACATAGCTTTACACCAAAAGAAATTCAAATGGATCAATGATTCAAACACAAAAGATGAAACTATGCTTAAACTTCCAAAGCAAAATCACAGATTTTTGGAGGTTTTCTAGTGGAGACAGTCAATAGCTTTTTTAAATTGCTAGATGATTCATAGTGAAGAGCAAATAGGACAGTAGCTAAAGTGCAATGGAGAGTTCAGAGAATGATTGGTTTATGTGTTTGCTGTGTGTGGGCATACGAGTGTGCATGTGCATGCATGTGTGTGTGTCTGTGGGTTTCAGGATAAGATAGACCATTTCTTAAGAGGAAAATAAAAGCTGAAAGAAAAAAAATGGGATTTGGGGAAAATGAGGAAACAAAAATACATGGGGGGAAAAGAAGAACATAGGCAACAAGTTTGGGGACTGGGATTGGATTGGTTGTAGAATAGAAGACCTCTTACATTCTAAAGCGAATTGTTTGGATTGGAAACTACAATTTTGTGGCTCGCATATATATGGTTTACTGATATTTTTCTTTTTTTTATTAACATATAATGTATTATTTGCTTCAGGGGTACAGGTCTGGAGTGATATTTTTCTAGCAGTACTCAGATATGTGAAAGAGGAGATGAACCATTGTGAGATTATTTAGAGTGGTAGTGAATTTGAGGATGTGGCAGAAGAAGAGGGATGGAAAGGAACTGAGGTCTGGGAGAAGGGTACTTAGATGACCACCCTGAGGGACCAAGCCTGAGGGGATTAAGCATTAATGGGGGTTGAAGGACTAGAAAGGACTAGAAAGAAATAAAGGCTTGAACGCCTAATGGCAGTGGTAATGGAGACAAGAAGACAAGAAGAATATTTAAGAAAGGCTAATGAGTTAAAATGGGTGGAAATTGTGACTAAGTGAATGTAGGGATCAGAGAAGAGAAACATCTAGAATAAGTCCTAGGTTTCTATCTTGGATGACTGGATGTATTTATAATTTAGGGAAGGGGAAGCAAGATCAGGAGAAAAGGAGTAAATTCAGTTATTGGCAAATTAGAGTTTAAGGTCCATGTGAGTCATCCGGGTGACCATGTTTAAATAGGCAGCTAGACAGATGAATTTTAAGTCCAGTCAACCTATTAGGTCTAGTTTCCCAGCAGATTCTCAGATAAAAAATTATGTGCAAGTGGTTTACTAAAGAAGTTCTTCCAGGAGTAGTGGAAGTTACAGGGAAGGAAGGGGAAGAAGTCAAGGGTGCAGTCTCAGGTGAAGTCCCAGCCTCCTCCAGTTTCAGGGGGAAATCTGAGGAATAAATTGGGCCATGAAACTTGTTCTGCTGGAAGACGGAACTGGGCTTTTAATCTGTTGTGGCGATCATTAGGTATGGCCTGCCCCAAGGGACAAACTTGCCATGTCCTTGCAAAATGGCCCTGGTAGCCCAAGAATTGTCTTCTACAGCAGGTTGGGGGGCAGGTGGGGAGTCAAGACTTCAGAAACAAAGCATGCAGAACCTGGGGGGGTGTGCATATGACAAACGAAAGACACCTGAGAGGGTCTACTCAGAACATGGAAGTGCCAAGAGAGAGAGATCCAAGTTTAGAATTCATCAGCCTGTTGGTGAAAGTTAGGACAAGAGGAGGATGGGGTCCTAGAGGCAGAGTGCTTAGAAGGTAAAAAGAAACTATCCTTTACAATCAATGATGTTTCAAAGAGAAAGAAGCCTGCATAGAAATCTGAAAAAGTGAAGAAAACATCGAGAAAAACTGGAGGAGTGACAGACCCTGGACATATCCTGGGTATAATCATTGTGGGCTTGTGCTTGTTTGTTTTATGATTATTCACATCCTCATACTGCTGTTTTCTAAGAGCCAGTAGTGGGGTTACAGTGGAGAACACAGGGGAGAATGGTACGGATGTCTCTCCGGGGGAAGTCCGGTCATGAGCCTGAGGAGCACCCTTTGGCTTCCCTGCCTACTTTCCACAGAGGCCCAACTAAAACTAAATGACCCTCACAGCTGGTATAGACTCATGCACAGCCTTCTGAAAGTTCAAAGTCTTCTTGACCAAGTGTGGAGTGTTTTTAATTAGGCAATCTAGAAGGCATCAATAGGATAATAAAGCACACTGTTCTGAAGGGGCAAAGGGAAATTGCCTGAGGCACTGGGAAAAGCCTTGGGTGATATTTATTTAAAACAGTGGGTGAATCACACTCTGCTCAGATCTTCTGGCCTGAGTCCCAAACAGGAAATGAAGCTATATGAATTATGGTGAGTCAGAAGCTAATCTCACCACCTACCTGGCAGGAAGAGGGAGAGGAGAGGGGATAGGGAGGGGGAGGGAAAGCTGGGACTAGTGCCTGCGGAGGAAAGGGTGGGAGTGTCTCTCTTATTTCTCAAAAAAAAAAAAAAAAAAAAAAGCCTCTGGTGTTGGGTGTTGTGAAAGGAGAAACCTCAAGAATTCTCATTCTTTATTTCCCTCCTGGTTGACCCTCTTTTTTTATAGAACAAAGTTTGCCTTAGGTCTGTTATTATTGTTATTCACTGTACAATAATTTTAACTTAAGTGATATATATTTATTTTGGAAAGATGTTAAAGCTATAAAAATTGCTGTAAGAATCACCCATATTCTCATTATAAACAAATCTTTTGGACATTTCACATGCATCAAAGGATTAATTTTTAAAAATTACATTGTGCTTTCTTCTTACATTAATATAGATTTTAAAAAATGTCATTTATGGGTATAGAGTATATTTCTTTGTATAAATATCACATTTATTTAATTTCTTGACTATTGTTTGACTTTTTTTTTTACCCTCCTTTTTAAACTAATTACATAAATGTCTTTCTGATACTAAGTATGTTGCTGGAGTTGGGTGCCTTGAATCTATGAGCACTTGAATAATCTAGGCACAGCCGTTGATTGTATTTGGAGGAAATGAGTCATTAGTAGATAAAATGAGAGTGTGATTGGATGCTATAAGGAAAAGAATTGCATCCAGATATAATATATCCAGCCTAATTAATAATATGAAAATATTTCTCAATTTTACAAAAGTACTTGAAGTCTAACTGTGCAAGTCTAATGTGATCACTGGCATTTAAAGCCCTTGTAAAAGCTTAGGATCCTAGGGGACTGCCTTTAACACCACCTCAGCCACTACCATCTGTCCCTAGAAGAGGATAAGAAAGAAATAGAAGATACACTTGCTGGCCTGAAAGAAAACGCAATCTAACAGGGAATACAGAACAATGTAAACAATGTAAAAATTATTCCTGCTATTTTCTCCACTGCACCAAAGACATCCTTCTGATAGTCTTTACCTCTCTATACCCACTGTATTTATATAAAAAATTTCAGACCCCCCCCCCCGCCGCATGTCTACACTTTGAAGTATCATGGTTCCCAATGTCAATGAATTTGGATCCTACTTTGCTTACTGAATTCTATTGCCTTTATCCCACCTGCTCATTCCATTTTTTTATCCTGATCTCCAAATGCTCAAAGTCATACCTTTTTTCTCTGAATTTTGGTATCTCATAGCTCGGTCCATTATCTTTTGTCATTCTGGATCAGATGGTGAGCCATTCAGTCCTGTTTTCATGAACATTCTAGCATTCTTTTTTTTCTTTTGATACTCCGCATATTGATTTATTTCTGATTCCTAGAGTTCTGTTTTCCAAAGAAAATCTCAAATCTATAATATCATTTTCTCTATAAATTCATGATTTTCCACATTCAATGTTGCATTGACAGCTGCCTGGTAATCCTTTCATTCATGTTTTATGTATTTATTATGGCATCATCCACAGCTGCTCTTACAAAACTTGTTCAGACTCTCTTGAACAATGTCTGTAAGTTGCTTACTTTGAATTATGTCTCCCTTTGTTATTTGCTAACAGAACCCCACTTTTATTCAGGAAGCAAAATGTTCAGTCTTAGAGTAAAAATAATGACTGGTTGAAGCCAGGCATGCTAATTACATTTCCTTTACCAGTTGCTGGTCTTCTGATAGACCCTGACCAGTTTAGGCCAATGATATTAAGAGGATATTAGTTGGTGGCTTCTGGTGGTTTATTTTCTACTACCATTGTCCCTTCTTTGGGAAAATCATGTGAAATTCTGATGCTTAGATCTGCAGAAGCCATCCTACCACTTTGAGGAGAAGGTAGAAAAAGTTTTAAAGATGAGGAACCTGTGGGGCACCTGTCTGGCTCAATCAGTAGAGCATGCAACTCTTGATCTCAGGGTTATGAGTTGAAGCCCCATGCTGGGGGTAGAGATTACTTAAAAATAAAATCTTTAAAAAAAGATGACAAACCTGTATGCTGATATTTGTTGAGCTCTTGAACTCATCCTGGAATTGCATGCTTCTTATTACGTAAGATAATTAATTATCATGAAATTACTGTTAGTTGTTAATTACACACTTTGAGAGCTAAAATATCCTAATGGATCCACTTTTTAAGCCCAATCCTTGTTACTGCTTTTTGATTTCAGATGACATTGCCTCCTTTATTAACAATACCCAAACTATACTGCAAGGGTACAGCTGGGTCATCGCTCATTTTATCCCCCCTTTCTTCTATATAATAGGGTGAAGTGCTCTTTCTTTTTTTTTATTTATTATGTTCAGTTAGCCACTGTATAGCACATCATTAGTTTTTGGTGTAGTGTTTGATGATTCATTAGTTACATATAACACCCAGTATTCATCAAAACATGTGCCCTCCTCATTACCCATCACCCTGTTTCCTCCTCCTTCTGCCCCCCTCCTCTCTGAAACCCTCAGTTTGTTTCCTGAGGTCCATAGTCTCTCATGTTTCATCTGCCTCTCTGATTTCTCCTCATTCAGATTTCCCTCCCTTCCCCTCTTGTCCTCCACGCTATTGCTTATGTTCCACATATGAGTGAAACCATATGATAATTGTGTTTCTCTGCTTGACTTACTTCACTTAGCATAATCCCCTCAAGTTCCATCCATGTTGATGCAAATTGTGGGTATTCATACTTTTTGATGGTTGGATAATATTCCATTGTATATATGTACCACATCTTCTTTTTCCATTCGTCTGTTAAAGGGCATCTAGTCTTCTTGATAGTTTGACTAATATGGACATTGTTGCTATGACCCTAGGGGTGCATGTGCCCCTTCTTTTCACTACATCTGTATCTTTGGGGTAAATACATAATAGTGCAACTGCTGGGTCATAGAGTAGCTCTATTTTTATGAATGGTCTTTCTTAACAAAATTAACTCATTTACTTATCTGTTGGTGTCCCCCAACTTGCCCCTGCTCCAGTATGTTGCTCCATCCATCTATTTCATGTAAACCTTTAATCTTTTTGTTTTATTTGCCTCCTCTTCACCCTATTGGTTAACCCCACTCTAGGGTTATGGGAATGGTCAAACACATGACAACTGATCGTGTACAGATGTGTCTGACAACAGTTTACTAGTCTTATACACTCACAGCCCAGAGGAGAAGGATACTGCTCTCAACATATAGTCACACAGGGGTTGCCATTGGAGCAGAGTGAACAACTAGGATTTGTAGGAGGAAGACTGTAAGTATCAAGGGGATGGGGCCAACCTTGGTTCCCAAAGAAGTGTGTAATTTGTTTGAATAACACTTCTGTGAGCTAGTAGGGAACTGAAACCTGTTACTTAGGGATGAAGAGACTCTACCTGGTCCCCATAATAAGGAGAGTTGCTTAGTTAGTAGAGCTTATCCAAACAACAAATGTGAATATATTTTTATTCTTATTTTGTGACTACGTTTCTATTCACTTCAGCGTATTCATCTGTAGTATATTATTCATGATTGTACAAAGGCCAAATTTTATTTATTTCTGATGATTTGCTTTTGTCATTTTTTTTGCTAAATATTCTTATAGTTTGCACGAATACATGATTTTTTAATTTACGTATATTCAAGGAAATAGAAATTTTGTCAAAAAATTTACAAAAAAGTATTAACTACATGTTCTCAATTGTCATACAAAAAATTTATTCTAATTTATACTCCCAAATTATTCTAGAGTGCACATTTCCAAGTACATTTGATTACCCCAAGCATTACAATATTTTAATTCACTCTAATGTGATTAAGTAAGAAATTGTCACTCTTGTTTAAATCCTTGTTTCTCCATATGTTAGTGACTATATTTCTTCTTTCATAAATTATTAATGTGAATTCCTGTTTTTCCTATGACAATGTTTGTATCATTTTCTGACAATACCTATGGAATATTTTAATTCTAGAAATAATTTTTAAAATTTCTCCTAATATGTCCCCTAATATGTCTTGTGACAAAATATTGCTGGAGTATTTTTTTAATTAAAATTACCTGGTGTTTAATTGGGAGTCCTCTGCAGCTAAATATCAAAGTTTTCTTTGTCTACGGCAATTTTCTTCCCATCTCGGTATTATATCTTATCCTCAATTCATTTCTTCTGAAATTCCTATAATGACTACATTTGGCCTCCCTATTCTGTTATGTGTATTTCTGATCATTTGTCTTTTATGTCTTTATCATTTTGCTCCGATTTTTCTAAGTAGCTTATTAAAATGTCCTCTAATTTTTAAATTTTAAGCAGTTCACTGTTTCCATTGTACATTTTTTTTGTTTGTTTAGCAATCACATCTTTAACTTTTTCTCTGTTGTGAGTTTTGTCCTCTTTTGTGTGTGTGTGTGTGTGTGTGTGTGTGTGTGTGTGTTTTAATTTAATTTTTATTTTTTATAAACATATTTTTATCCCCAGGGGTACATGTCTGTGAATTGCCAGGTTTACACACTTCACAGCACTAACCATATGTCCTCTTTTTTAAATTTCATAGATGCAATATCCTCTCAGATTTCTTTGAAGGTTTAGAGATGGTCGAAAGTTTTCTTCTGCTTCTTTCAGTTGCTGTGTCCATAAGATATATTTACTTACTGATTTCTTCTTTATAATGATATTTCTGTTTACTAATCTTATAGAGAGAGGTCATATTTTTCTATTTTAGAAAGGTGAAATGGGTGCTTTTGGATATCACTTAGGCCCCTAGTTAAGTCACAGTTACCCTACAGGGGATGGAAAATTTTTATATTTATTAGAGTTTAACTTTGCCAACTCATGTATCTGACCCCATTGGTGAAAATAGAGGGCTGTATCCCATGTAGGAAGGTTTGTTCCTGTTCTAAAAAATTTCTTTTATGAGGCTGTTATGGCAGCTTAAATATAACTTAGCCAGTGACACCTCTCTCTAGCTAACCTCATCAGTGGCCCATGGAATATTACCCCCTTCTTATTTAGCTTGATCGTAATCTACTTAGCAACTTGAGGGTGTGACTCAAAAGGAGAGTGTCTACTTCCCCCAACCAAAAGTCAGTAAAATGGAAATTAGGCTTTGATAATTGTCCTCAGAGAAACTTCTTCACTTCAAGTATCTTGCTTTCTACACCAGAAGATGTTATTATAGTTCTGCTAGGCGATGAGATCTGTGTCCTCCAAACACAGACTTTTTCAACTATGATAAACAGGAGATCACTCAGTGATTCCTTCAATACCATCTTTCTTGAGTGTTTATTTCAAATATTCTTCTTTAATACTATTCAAAGTGTTGGCATGTTGCTGAACTATTCCCTTGGTTACAATATCAATACACATTTTCTGTCACTATTGTATTTCTTATGATATTTTAAAGAAATTTTTATAGGAATACATGAGAAATAATTCTCTTCCTTTTATATTAAATCTTTAAAATGGATAATTGGCACTTTTGTCCATAATTTCTAGTCGATAACTCATTTTTTAAGTTTTCAATCTACTTCTTGCCCTAAAATGTAAAACCGAAAACTCTGGCTATTTTAACCAATCTTATCTAATAATAAAATTCTTACTTCTTACTCTCTTTATCAGTCAGGATAGCTTAGGTTATGCTGCAGTAACAAACAACCCCACATTCTATGTCTTTTAACAAGTAAGATGTATCTCTCAGTCATGCTGCATGCTCTTTTTGAGTTGGCAGGGAACACTGATGCTCATTATGTTCTTGTGCTTCATCCTAAGCTTATGAAGCAACTTTGACTAAATCTTTAGTCACCAAAAGGAAACAAAAGGAAGCATGGGTAAGTTCTCATCGGATCTCAAAAATGGAAAATAACACACACACTTTCAACCATATTTCATTAGTCAAAACAAGTCAAGGAGACACACTCTTTAATGTGCCACAAAGAAAAGAGAACTGAAGTAGTTATGGAGAGTTCTAATAACTACCACATTTCCTATCATTTTTAATCTTTAACACTACTGCCAACCCAAACTTATGATTGTTTATCATATTTTTCTCCAACTTCTTTCCTTTTTGCAGTGACCTAAGTGTAGTTGATCCTTAAACTTTGATCCTTGTTCACTTTCCTTTTTATCTCCTTTCTCTGTCCTTGAGTGACCCTGTAGTAACATTTAAACATTCATATATTGACCCAATCTTCCATCATTTATTTACCAAACATTTATTGTAGGTCTTACCCATGCCAGAAGACATTGAGATGATCAAGATAAAATCCCTACCTTCAGGAAGTCACAGATTATGTATGTGTGAATAATAATGATTAAAGCTCTCAAATTTTGAATGAAATCTGGTACTTAGTTACTTTCAGGTAAAACTTGCATTTTGAATGTTTACATGAAAGAACTGTAGAGAAAAATTATCATGAAGAAGGTTTTAAGAGGTATACTCTATTTTACTTAATATTGAACATGGTTTTTTTCTGGTTGTGAAAACATTCTAATTGGGAAATTTAAAACTGCAGATACTGGGGTTTATTTTCACTAAATTGATTAGGAAATATAAGAAGTAATTCTGAAATCTTGGAAGTCAAATTTTATGTCTTCATCTCTGTTAAGCAGAACACCAGACAGAATAGTGCCCCTAAAATAGTTATGGAATAAAATTGATTTATCCTCTATCTTAAGGAAATTTGGCTTTTCATCCTACTTATTACTAGAAGTTAAAAAATCCAGATGGAATATAAAGATTAATTAAAACCATACAATAAAAGCTACTATAGAAGATCTAGCTTTAAAGACTTAAAGCTACCACTGAGTATGCATGAGCAGGTTACCTTTTCTTGCTGTGGCTTGGCTTTCCAGCTTTAAAATTTGAGGAATCAATAACTTAAAATAAGAATTTGTTGGTGATAAGCACAAGTCTAAGGAAGTACTATTTTATTTTTTTGTACCTTTAGATTTATGTATTTTTGAGCTATTTATGTAGTTAAGCACCCTTAAAACCCCTTGTCTCCAATGCCATCCCGCATATTTATATTATGTTGAAATATAATTGTTATAGGTAGTTTATAGAAGTCAATCTGCACCAGTCCTAGAGAAGAAGACATCTGAGGCAGGTATCCAAATAAATAAGGTACAAACAAATAGATTTTCCATAAAACTCAATAAATAACTGGTATAATGTGGAGGAGGGAAAGAGATAAGAGAGAAAGAAGCATGATTTGATTGCTTTTCATTTCAGGATATGCAGGGTCTCTGAGTTGGATATTTTCATTACATGAAAACCAGTTACTTGCAATTATTTTAGTCCCCCAACACCTTGGAGAAACTCTTTATATAACAGACATCTGTTAAAATCATTTGAACTATTAAGAAAGCCAAATTCAAGCATCATCTGAAATTTAAACAAAAATCCATTCAGACCTGTAAAGAGACAGTCAGCCTCAAACCTATGTGTGAGTAAATGCCCACATCTTAATCAGAGGTTAAAGGCACATGTTTAGTACTTAGAGAAAATGTGAGGCTTTCATAAGTAGGTAAGACCCTAAATGACTCCGCAGAAGAAAATGTCTTAATCATGTAATACACATCAGTCATTGCAAATGCTCTCGATGGAAAATTTCTCTATAACCATCTTCTCAGTCAATGACTAAACCAGATCTAATTGTCTGGTAATTAAATGGTCTTT
Source organism: Mellivora capensis (assembly GCA_004024625.1). NCBI lineage: Eukaryota > Metazoa > Chordata > Mammalia > Carnivora > Mustelidae > Mellivora > Mellivora capensis. Next base: position 17,186 of record PISX010009411.1, read on the forward strand.
TATCTAGGTGTTTCTCTATTAAATCATGTTGGAGCATTTCACTAACACATTAAACTCCAGAATAGTATTTTCTTATGTGGAACAAAGAGTTTAGGTTTTTCCAATACAAGTTCAATATTTTTCTTATCATATTTTGGTAATTTTTTTAGCGGAGAACGGATAGAAAATGAATAATTTAGAATACAAATTTGAGTGAATTTGAGGAATAAAAGTAAAATGCAACTAAAGATTATTTAAGCTATGTTATTTTCATGACTTGCTTCGGAATTGTCTCTTTTTAACTACACTTACATAGAGGAAAAGAATTCTATTATAGTTCCCTTCTTGGCTGTGAGGAGTATGAGTTTCTTTTCCTAGTAGAACTCATGAGGCTTTCCATTAAACGTGTTTGAGTTTGGGACTCTGACTTCTCAACTTATTGTTTCTAAGGAAATGGCCAGGAAAGGTCACACATCAGCTTTTTAGTGTAAAAATAATGAATGAGCATTTGAAATGAGTAAGAATTAGTCTCACCCTCTGTCCCACCTAGGCCACGTGTTTGCCTTGTGCCTCATTTCCCACAACTGGAAGCTCCCAGCTGAATAATCATATCCAAACATGCTGAGCTAATTGAAGAAAGGTGCTATATAAACACAAGGTACTATTATTATGGTCATTTTCCCAGACCTTGGTCTTCTCCACCCACTTCCTCTAAATTTACAATGAGGTGGAAAGCAGCCTCCTCTAAACGGATGCAGACTTTGAGAGAAATGCCTTTGGTGCCCTCAAGTGGCTTCCTTAGGTAGAAATCACTTCCCCGTGAAGCTTAAACCCCTGACAAAAAAAAAACTATTCCCTTTAACATGTCAATTTAAAGGGGGAAAGATGTACAACTAAAGCATATGTGGCTTTTTAGATTAATATTTTTTAAACCAAATTATTTCTATGTATAAAATGCCAAGTACTCTTTACTGGTTGTTTTTTTTTTTTTAAGATTTATTTATTTATTTGACAGAGATCACAAGTAGGCAGAGAGGCAGGCAGAGAGGGGTGGGGGGAAGCAGGCTCCCTGCTGAGCAGAGAGCCCGTTGTGGGACTCAATCCCAGGACCCCGGGATCATGACCTGAGCTGAAGGCAGAGGTTTTAACCCACTGAGCCACCCAGGTGCCCGGTCTTGACTGTTTTTTAAATTTTTTTTTTTTATCATGAAATGTGTAGTTTATTTTCTCTTTGTAACTAAACAAATGTTTTTTTAAATTTTTATTTATTTTTAAAATTTCTTTTCAGTATTCCAGAATTCATTATTTATGTACCACACCCAGTGTTCCATGCAATACGTGCCCTTCACAATACTTACCACGAGGCTCACCCAACCTCCCACCCCGCTCCACTCCAAAACCCTCAGTTAGTTCCTCAGAGTCCACAGTCAAAATAACATTTTAAGAAATAACATTTTAAAATTTTTAAAAATAGCATCAGCATCTTTCTGAATGAGAAAGGACAGATACAATAATATATATTTATTTTATTTTATTTTATTTTATTTTATTTTATTTTATTTTATTTTATTTGGTAATCTAATCCCTCGACCAGTTGTTAGGGCAAATCTTTCTATCCCTAAACTGGAGGCTGCATGATGAATGCATGAAGATATTTAGAGGTACTGAACAAACAGCCTTTCTTTATAAGTGTTTCCTAAATCTGGCTCTTGTTTCAAGTCTGACATTATCAAGCTGGGTAAGGTCAGATAGTTACTTCTTCTAGCTGACCCGTTTTCTTTATACCTAAAAGAAAAACATTTAACCCAATGAGTGGTTTTTAAAGTTATTTATTAATTTAATCAGTTGAGCCTCTTTTTAATGGAAGAAATAGTCCATACAACCCAAAATATAAAATAAATGATAGTGGAACTATTCTGGCTCAGGCTGTTTTAAGGAGGATGACTTTTAGTCTTCTTTCCTTTTCATCTCCCCAAAGTCCCTGATATATCTTAGAGAATCCCAGAACTCCAAGGAACATAGTATTAAAATCACTGTACTGGTTATAATTATGGTTTATTTAGGCTTCAATTTAAAAATATCATTTCGTTAATTTCTTTATAGTTTCTTACAATTAATTTTTCTTACGTTCTGTAATAAAAATTTTATTCACTTCAATCACCAATGTAGACACAGAGGCAATGAAGTAGGAGAAGATGAATTTCGCAGCTTCTTCTCTGTCCTCCTGCTTTGGGGACTTTCCGAATCTACAAATAATTCTATTTAATCATATAATGTTGGGTATCAGATACTCAACTTGATGTTGGATTTTGTCAGTGTAAGGAAGCTGAGGCAAAAAAAAAAATTAGATTGAGGCAAAATCTAATTGACAAATCTTTGAGAGCAATAAAATACTAGATCAGAATATATGGATAATATTAAAAACATATGAGTGCCGAAATTTCTATGATAGTCTGAATTTTATTGCTGTTCAGGGGAAAGGGAGAACAGTACATTTTGCAGCAATCAGAGCAAAGGACAGTGAGATGAGTTGAACCTAGAAGAACAGGTGACATTGGATAGACAGAAAGGATCAGATGTTGATGAGGTCTTTATAATAAAGTCTGGGGGCTGAATTGAATCCACTGAGCCTAGGTTTGCGAGGCTGTGTAGTATGCAGGAGGACCAAAAGGTGGAATCAGTAGCTCTGTGGCTTGACCCTGGCTTTACTCCTTGGTCAGTGAAAGAATGTTAATAAAGACACAAACAATATCTAGCCTTAAAAACCATTAATTTCTTCTCCTCTCTTAAAGGGTGATACTACAAAAAAAAATTAATCCACTCTGTTCTCCTGCATACATTATCTTTGCTATGGAAAATATTGGAAGATTACAACATATTTAAGGTATGAGAGCACAATTTATACTTTGACATGTATTCAAGTTTTAACCTTTAAGCAGATCATTCATTTCTAATACGTAGACTGGTGATTTTAAGAATCACTATAATTTTCAAACATGAGTGCACATAGTTATATGAAAAATTTCCTACCGTTAAGTAGGCATGCCTAGGGAACTCTACCTGCTGGGTCAGTGCTGCTCCCACAGATAGTGCAAGCCATCAGTTATTAGCTCTTCCAAGAAGTGGATTATGTTGTATTGGAAACCTAATATAAGAGTTGGAACAAAAGAAAAAAAAAAGAGTTGGAACACGACTAACAATAAAGGTCAAGTACTATCTTTAAGGAACAAAACTCAGATAGATAAGGTAAGAGGTAACTTGGAAGTTAGTTGATCCTTATAAAATCACCATAGATCCTATTTGGTGAAGGAAAATTAAAAAAATCCACCCCTCCCTAACAAAGTTGGTGGTTTTTTTTCTCTTAAATTGCTATTCTTTTTCTTTTTAATTTCATACCCTGGCTCATGTGTTTTCTGGCTCTGGGACAGGTTGAAGTGAAAACAGGAAAATATCATTTCTCCTACTCTGTTTCTTGCCAGGTCAGCTCTAGGAAGTGTTAAGGACCCGGAGGTGTGGACTCAAGTCAGTTCCTGAAATCTTCCTAAATCACTTAGGCTTGTCCCCTGAGAATAATAAAATGTTGTGGCCCAGTCTAAGACAGAACATTGATAGAAAATCAGTTGACATATTTCACCATATTAATAGGCCAAATGAAAGAAAAATAGGGTAAACTCAAATATGTTGGAAAAGTATTTCAAAATAAAAACTCAATATTTATTCAAAAATGGAAAATACTTTAGTATACTTGAGATTAAAAGATGTATACAAATAAATAAGGCAATATGTTTTCTAGGGGGAAAGAATATATAAATATTGGAAAGAAAGACTGAGAATTATTATTGCATACAGATGATGTACCTACCAGGAAAATGAATAAATTATTTGACAACTGTTTGGAACCAAGAGATTCAAGTGAATGATTATAATATATGAAAATTTTTAGATATTCCCTGTAATAAAAAATTATAATGTGAATGTGAAATATTCCACTTATGAGGAAAAAAAAGGAAGCCATCATGAATAAAACATAACAACAAATATTTTAGAAAAAATTTGGTAGATATAATAATAGAAAAAAATTTAATGGGCATATGATCTATTGTCTTACTGACACTTGAAAGGTTCTTTTTTTTTTTTTTTAAGATTTTAGTTACTTATGAGAGAGAGAGCATGCAAGAGAAGCATGAGTGGTGGTGGGGGAGGAGTGGTGGGAGAGGGAGAAGCCGGCTTCCCACTCCTCAGAGAGCCCAACATGGTGCTCGCAATCCCAGGACCCTGGGATCAGGATCTGAACTGAAGGCAGTGACTGAGTCACCCAGGCGCCCCCTAATGTTTATTTCATTGGCTATCCCAGGTTTGGGGTACAAGAGATGAGACTGTAACTGTATTAGGGTTATTAAAAGTTTCTGCTTTTAAATCTATACCTTGAGCTAAGGATCTTAGACTTCCAAGTTGTTAGTTTGTGCTCAGGTTATCCACCACTATTAGAAGCATCTGGCTCACCTCCAGCCCCTTGGAATTCTCAAACCCTATATATTCTTCATTGTGCAGGCCACATAGACTCCCAAGCTTTGCTTCCCCTGGGCCTTTTATTACATGTGACCACAGACAGCCAATGCATGCCCCTAGTTGCTAGAGTTACAGCCCTTAACTACAGGATTTTTCACTGCTGTCATCACGAACAAAGCCAGATAAATCCTACATTTCATTAACTTGCCTGGTGGAATGGTTGTTGATGGCAATCATTCCCAGTGCTAACCTTTGTGTTAATTTAGTGGTAAACATGAGAGTTCAATTTATAATGTAAAGAGTCCAACACAACATTGTTATAAGCAAAAAGAATGATAGGTTTATATAGATAAGAAAGGACTGTTAAAGAATAGTGGTAGCTGGCACAATCTCTTGAGGTGCTGGAGAAATAGGCATAAATTTACCTAGACAGGAAGAATGCTTCCACTCATTCTCCAGCCTCTTCTGCTGCCGGGACCATGTAGGACATATTCCCGATGCTGGCCGCTCCCCCTGGAATCGTTGTCCCTGCTGCTGTTAGAAATTGGAAGGAGTAGCCGCCTTTACTACTACCTGTCAACACAATATTAATTTCCAATTACAACCTGAGGAGTGGCATATCTGATCAACATGGTGTAAACCATATGACCCAAACTTGAGCTACAGTGGTTGGGAATGCAAAGATTTTGCATTTATAAATCTTTCAGGAAGTCCTTGGCTTCTTCAGGAGAGTGAGTTCCTATGCACAGGAACTAGGAAGGGGTTCTTTTGCTGCAAAAAAAAGACAAATATCAGTGAGCAGGGCAACTTTTCTCTCCTCTATTTTCTCTCTGAAAAATATTTTTTCTCAACATTTCTATCTCATGGTTTTTGTTTCCAGAGGAATCTTAGGATGACCTAATACATTTGAACGTATTAGGTAAGAGTTCAATTGATTCATATATTCAATTATGTTTTATAACAAAGTTTGCATATATTTTCACATAAGGATAAATTTACTAAATTTTTTCCAAGGATAACTTTTTTCCTATTTTCAATTTCCTATTTCAATTTCCTATTTCATATTATTTTTTAAACTAGATATTGCCAAAACTATAAAAGTCATTGACTTGTAAATTTGTCTTAATGAAATATAATATGCATTTAGAAAAGTATACATATCATGTGAATTTTCATCAACCAAATACACCCTGATAATCAGCAACAAAATAAAAAAACAAAATATTACCAAAACACAACACCAAAAACACAACCTTAAGCATAATTATCCCGAGATCTATCCCTGTTGTTTGTATGTACCAATAATCAATTTCTCTTAAGGCTGAGTAGTATTTCACAATATATCAATTTATATTTGTTCACTCACCTGTTGATGGACATTGGAGTTGTTTCCAGTTTTTGACTATTACAGATGAAACTGCTATGAGCATTATGTATACGTGTGAGCATTGTGTATAAGTTATGTACAAACGTGTGCTTTAGGATAGAAACTCTGGCCTAAGAACTCTGGCTGCTTTGGTCTCCTCAAAATTTCCACCATCATTATAACTCAGGGAAACTACAAGACAATGCCTGAGTCTTCCCTCTTATGCTGTGTCATGGAAAATCTCTCCAGGTTGGGACAAATGTAGGGCTCACCATCATGTTTCTTATGCTGGAATCAGTGCCCTCAGTGGCCAAATATCTAAAATCTTGAAGACTGTTTAACAAATTTTTTCAAGTTGTTAGTGTCTGCTATAAGGGTAAATTCAGTCTCCGTCACTCCATCTTGGCCTGGGCTTTTTTTTTTTTTTTTCTTTTTTCTTTTTTTTTTTTTTTTTTTTTTTTTTTTTTTTTTTTTTTTTCCTTTTTTTTTTTCTTTTTTTAAAGATTTATTTATTTATTCCAGAGAGAGAAAGAGAATGAGAGAGCACACAAGTTGGGGGAGGGGCAGAGGGAGAGGAGAGAATCCTCAAGCAGACCCCCCCCCCCGCCCCGAGCGTAGAATCCAATGCAGGCTTGATCCCAGGACCCTGAGATCATGACCTGAGCCAAAATCAAGAGTCAGATGCTCAGTTGACAGAGACACCCAGGCACTCCAGTCCTGGGTATTTTTTAATGATAGCTTTACTGAGAGATCATTCACATACTGAAAAATTCACTGTTTTAAAGAGTGTAATTCAATGGGCTTTAAGATATTCACAGAGTTATGTATTCAGATCATTAATTCCAGAATATTTCATCACCCCCAAAGGACACCATGATAAATCACTCACTGTTCCTGACCCTCACCCCATCCCTTGGCACCCTTGAATCTGTGTTCTGTCTCTGTACATTTGTCCATTCTAAATATTTTATATGAGTGAAATCATACAGTGTGGACTTTTGTGTTCAATTTCTTTCATTTAGAATGTTTTCAAGGATCATGCATGTAGTAGTATGTATCAGACCTTCATTCCACTTTAGGGCTAGCTAATATTTCAATATACAGACACACCATATTTATTTATCCATTCATCTGTTGATAGACATTGGGTTGTTTTGTTTCCACTTTCTGGTGATTATGATAATGCTGTTGTGCACATTTCTATACAAGTTTTTTTGTGGACATGTATTTTCATTTCACTCAGGTATATACATACCTGGGAGTGGAGTTCCTAGATTACGTGATAACTCTATGCTTATTTTTAGGTCTTCTAAATGTCTGTAAGTCTTATGTTCCCATAAGAAGTGTATGAGGCTTTCAGGTTTTATTTATTTATTTTTTCCTTTGTGGGTAGGGAGGGACAGAAGTAGAGGGGGAGAGAGAATCTTAAGCAGGCTCCATGCCCAACACAAAGCCTGATGCAGGGCTCCATCCCAGGACCCTGAGATCATGACCTAAGCCGAAATCAAGAGTCTGACGTTTAACCAACTGAGCCACCCAGTTGCCCCGAGTCTTCCAATTTATCTACATCCTTGTTAACATTTGTGATTACCTCTCTTCTTGAAGACAGCCCTTCTAGTGGATATCCAGTGGTATTTTACTGTGGTTTCACATTTCTTCTTGCATCAGTTTCAGTGGTTTCTTTCCAGTGTTTCCAATCATGTTTCTTTTTGCTTGTTTTCTTGAATTGCTAGAGATTCTAGAAAATGTGAATATAACATGTGAATTCCATGTCTTTATTAAATTTTTTTCCTTCCACCAAAAATTCCATGAATTGAATTGAATTTCATGTCCTTACCTTAAGTTTTATTTCCTTCCACCAAAAAAATTCTGCTTAGAAAATATTCTTCTAGACCTAGTTTCCTGGTTTTTATTTTATTTTTTTTAAGATTTTACTTATTTGACAGAGAGATCACAAGTAGGCAGGCAGAGAGAGAGTGGGGGAAGCAGGTCCCCTTCTGAACAGAGAGCCTGATGTGGGGCTCAATCCCAGGACCCTGATATCATGACCTGAGCCAAAGGCAGAGGCTTAACCCACTGAGCCACCCAGGTGCCCCTGGTTTCCTGATTTTTAAAACAGACATGTGAGTGTGACACTTTAATGCGACTATGGCCAATTTTTTTTTTTAAAGATTTTATTTATTTATTTGTCAGAGAGAGAGAGAGAGTGAGCACTGGCAGATGGAGGCAGAGGGAGAAGCAGGCTCCCTGTAGAGCAAGGAGCCCGATGTGGGACTTGATCCCAGGACGCTGGGATTATGACCTGAGCCGAAGGCAGCCGCTTAACCAACTGAGCCACCCAGGCATCCCGCGACTATGGCCAATTTTGTTGTAAAATAATTTTCTCTTTGGACCTGGTACTTTAATAAACATATTGCTAATAAAACTTGAACCATACTTTTATTCCCGAGATGGGCGATATCCTATTTGATTATGGTATATATTCTTTTAACATTGTACCAAAGTTACATACTGACATTATTGATATTAATTATTGATTATTGATATTAAAATCTTTATTTTTTCCTTTGTTTAGCAGTTTACTGCTATCTGTATCATTTTGTGCTTTTTTTTCAGGGCTTAAGCTTAGATTTTATAAAACAAATTAAATTTCAGATTCACTTTATTAATTTCTTTCTCCTTTATGTTATTAGAGAATTTGACTTATCTTTATTTTTATATCTGACATGTTTTGTTTGAATTTTTCTTTTTCTTTTTTTCTTTTCTTTTTTAGAGGTAAGGAATGGGAAGGGGCAGAGAGCTCAGGTGGGATCCAGACACAGGGCTAAAGCTCATGACCCTGAGATAAGGACCTGAGCTGGAATAAAAAATCGAAAGCTTAACTTTCGATTTAACTGACTGAGCCACCCAGGCACCCCAAGGTGTATCTTTTTATATTTTATATTTACATAGAAAAATATAATGATCATAACCATGTTGTTATATTATTTGTCTCTTGTGGCTTGAAGCCTAAAAGTAAGGCCCAATATTATATGTATCCTGATATTTGGAGACAAGAGGGAGGAACTTGAATGGCTCATCTGCAAGCTTCCCTTCTCACTCTGCTCCTGTAAAAATGGACCCCTAGCCAAGCAGCCTTCCTATTACAGAGACCAGACAGTTCCCTCTTGTCCTTGAGGTCCCTGCCAGCCCATGGAGTTATTCAAACAAGCCAATCACATCTTCCCACAGGAATCAGGGAGCATAATATTTTCTTGATACTAAAGTCTAGTTCCAATAGTCTCTGGTTGTTCACTTTGTTCCTACATGCAACCTGTACATGGTTCTGCATGGCACAGTACCCTCCTCCCCTAGGCTTTGTGAATGTATGACTAATACACCTCTGTTGACTTCATCTGTCCAGCGATGCATGACATGTGTTTGCTCATCCCCCTAGCCCTTGAATTGAATTGGGTGAAGAGGTAGAAATGAATTGGGTGAAGAGGAGGCCAATAAAATACTTCTGTACATAAGGTTTTGTTTTCAAATGACAAATTATTATGCACTTTTCTGATGAATTTTTATGTGAGCAATCAACTGACTCATAAAAAGATGCAACTAAATTTAAAATGATACAAAATATCAATTTCAAAATAACATGAAAAAGTGACTGTATTTAACCATACTCAGCTCATAACAGAACAAATGGGTAAGTGAAATAATTCATGCTATAAAGTATTGCTATATGAACTGGCAACAGAAAAAGTTGGTAAAGGTACGTAAAGGATAATCAACTCTACTTTAAGAATTAGAACCAAGGGGCTCCATAATCATCTGCCATCCACTCAGTGTTGTACCCATGGTTAGAAATCTACTTGATGGGGGCACCTGGATGGCTCAGTGGGTTAAGCCTCTGCCTTCAGCTCAGGTCATGATCCCAGAGTCCCGAGCTGGGCTCTCTGCTCAGCAGGGAGCCTGCTTCCCTCTTTCTCTCTCTGCCTGCCTCATTGCCTACTTGTGACCTCTCTCTCTCTGTCAAATAAATAAATAAAATCTTTAAAAAAAAAAGAAAGAAAAGAAATATATATTATGGGAACTCTAGGGATCTTCCCCATCCTTCTTTTAAGATCCAGGCCAGTTGTGGCCAAGTATAAACACTTGTGTTGAGTTACTCTCTGTACTAAGCTGTCATCTGCATAAGTTCCTTTGTGTAGCATGGTCATCGCTCAAATCTTGGGTCTTTGGCAATCCTTAGGGCCACTGGATACTTTTGCTCCAATTTCTCAATTTTAACCATTACGAAGTCAGTTATTCAAGGGATACACTTGGCATACAGACAGTCCATCATTAACTGTACTAACTCAAGCCTGGCCTGAATGGAAAAGTTGATAAAGTTGGTTTCTGCTAGGATGTGGTAAGGTGGGTCCAGCTGTGTGTTATCTTGGAAGAGTAAACAGGAAGGATGTTGGGGGTCTTCTCTCTCCTTGAGTGCACTGGGATATTTTCTTTCTTTTTAGATTTTAATCTCTCCTTCTCTTTAAGCCTCTGACCTCAGTGACTAAACATTTGCTTCATGGTCATATACTTTCTTGCTTTCTTTTTCCCCATGTTCACACCGCACTCTTGTTTCTTTTTTGAAGCTGTTTTAAAGAGTAATTAAAATTAGCATGTGCAAAGCAAACAATAGAACACAAATGAGGTGGAAGTAACACAGAGGTCTGTGATCAAGTTCATGCTGTCAAAGGCAATGGTAACTTCCTTGTGACCCCCACCTAGGCAGAAACAACTGGGAGAAGGACAATAACCAATATCTGAGATGTTAAAATGTAAAAGAAATAATGTCTTGGAGCTTGGTAATACCAAACGTGCTTTGCAACTTTTGGTAAATATTAATGTTTTTATTATGTTGATCAGTAAGTGGGTACCAAACTATAGCCATAAAATTAGCTGTGTTTCTCAAAGTTCCAAAACAGGGACTGCCTAAGCGTCACCTGTGGTCCCCGAACTAGCTCATGGCCTGTTTCTTGAATGACCTGTGAGGTAAGAATTATTTTTACTTTTTAAAGGGCTGCAAAAACAAAAAGCAAACAAATAAAGAAGACTATGTAATAGAGACCAAATACAGACCGCAAAGCCTAAATATTTAATGTAGTCCTCCATAGAAAATGTGCAGACTTCTTTTTTTGTGTTGTTCATCAAAGCTTTATATTTATTTATTTATTTTTAATTATTTTTATTGACATATAATGTATTATTTGTTCCAGGGTAAAGGTCTGTGAATCATCAGTCTTACACATTTCACAGCTCTCACCATAGCACATACCCTACCCAATGTCCATAACCCAACGATCCTCTCCCTACTCCCCCACCCCCCAGCAACGCTCAGTTTATTTTGTGAGATTAAGAGTCTCTTATAGTTTTTCTTTCTCCTGATCCAATCTTGTTTCATTTTTTCCTTCTCTACCCCCCAAACCCCTATCCTGCCTCTCAAATTCCTCATATCAGAGAGATCATATGATAATTGTCTTTCTCTGATTGACTTATTTTGCTCAGCATAATATCCTCTAGTTCTGTCCACGTCATTGCAAATGGCCAGATTTCATTTGTTTTGATGACTGCATAGTATTCCATTGTATATATATACCACATCTTCTTTATCCATTCATCTGTAGATGGACATCTAGGTTCTTTCCATAGTTTGGCTATTGTGGACATTGCTGCTATAAACATTCGGGTGCATGTGCCCCTTCAGATCACTACATTTGTATTTTTGCTGGGTCATAGGGTAGCTCTGTTTTCAACATCTTGAGGAACTTCCATACTGTTTTCCAGAGTGGCTACACCAGCTTGCATTCCCACCAACAGTGTAGGAGGGTTCCTCTTTCTCTGCATCCTCGCCAACATCTGTCATTTCCTGACTTGTTAATTTTAGCCATTCTGACTGGTGTGAGGTGGTATCTCATTGTGGTTTTGATTTGTATTTCTCTGATGCCCAGTGATGTTGATCACTAAAATGTGCAGACTTCTATTCTAAAGTAGTGCAGACTGGATTGTACTGATCCCTAATAGGTATTTTTCTTAAATGATTATTTCCAAAGTTCTCAGATATTTTTTATTTACTTCATCCTTTGTAATCTGATAATTTCTGTGGTGTCCCTATGACTAAAGAAATACCTGAAAGTTCTGCTTATTGAGTAGTTAGGTACAAACAACATGATACATATTATGTGCTAACAATTTAATAGTAATTTGAAAAGCATGATACATGTAAATTAAAAGAAAAAATGGTGGTTTTGTTTCATTTTAAATACCCATAATTACTTATTAATGTGTGTGTGACTGTTAGGCCTAGGTAAACTTCTTAAAGCCTGAAATGAAATTCGACACCATCATTCTCATTTCCTCCTCTACAGTGATTTTCACACCCTTTTTAAAATATCATCCACTGAAAAACCATCTCCACAGAGATATGTCGTCAAAGGAACATAGCATAATCCACTATTGAAATTGTAAACTACCTCTAACTAGTATATTTCAGGTCAAGTAGATACATAGTATCACTGCCCTTGCCTAGAAAAAGTAAAATATACTGTGAGTTTGTTGTGGCAACCTTTTATGCCCTGACACACAGTTCGAGAACTTTAGGAAGAGTTGATTTATCATAAGAAAGTATAAACCTCAGAGTTATGCCTGCTGTAAGAACAATTTTTAACATTTGTCTGAGCCATTTAATTTTTGTCACACATTATGTAAGTATACATGACAATCATAAAAATCTGTTATTAGCAACAACAGTAGGTAATCCTCAGTCTTACTGTACATCAGGAGAACTGATGCTGTAACAACTTTGCATCTTCCAATACATAAACATGGTTTATTTCTCCATTTATTTAGCTCCCTTTAATTTCTCTTACCAAAGATTTATAATATCCAGTGTACCAATTTCATACATATCTGAAAAAAATTGCCCTAATTATTTCATGATATTTGTTGCTATTATATATTGTGTCTTTAAAATTTCATTTTGAATTTATTTGTTGATAGTATATTAGTATACATTTTGTATATCTGCCTCTTTGCTGAGCTTAATGTTAGTCATATTACTTTTATTGCAGATCACTTAAGGCATTATTTGTCTTCTATAAATAAAGATAAATTTACCTCTTATTTGCAAGCCTTTTATTTTTTGCCTTATTGCACTGCTTAAAGCTTCTACTATGCTGCCAATAAATGTAAGCAGATATTCTTGGCTTATTTCTTATTTTAGGGAAGTATGTTAACTGTAAGGTTTTCAGAAATGTCCTTAATCATGGGCATTACATTTTGTCAAATGTTCTTTTTCTGTATCTATCAAAAAAATTACGTGTGTTTTCATCTTCATTAATGTGATGAATTATACTGACTGATATTAGAATGTTAAACCAACATTGCCTTCCTTAAACAAATTGGGATTGGTCATAATGTATTATTCTTTTTATACTAGGTTATATTATACTATTGCTAGGATAGATTGCTGATCATTTTTTTCCCATTTGTGTCCATGACAAATGTTAGTCTGAGTTTTCTTTTTCTGAGGTAACTTTGGTTTTAGATAAAAAATAATTCTGTTCTCACAAAATGAGTTGGGCAGTGTTTGCCTCTTATCCATTTTCTGAAAGAGTTTGTTTAGGGTTGGTCTTATTTCTTCTTTAACTGATCAGTAGAATTCATCAGTGATATCATCTGGGTCACCTAAAAGTCTGAGGAAATGTGTACATACACACATACACACACACATTTATATATAAAATTATTTCAACATCTCTAATAGATGTAAGATTATTTGGGATTTGCGTTTTCTTCTTGTACCAACATCAACTTTGGTCATTTTTATCTTTCATGGAATTTGTCCATTTCTTCTGGGTTTTCAGGTTTATTGGCATAAAATTGTCATATTCCCCAATTCCTTTTCTATGTTTATAGTATCTGTAGTGCTGACATTTATTTGATTCCTGATGTTGATAATTTGTATCTCCTCTCCTTTTTTTTTGATCAGTATAATCATAGTTTATCAATTTTATTGATCTTTTTATTGATCAAACCCCCAGATTTTGCCATAGGGGAACTCCCTATTAGTTTGTCTATTTTTAATTTTATTGACATCTGTTTATTATTTAGTATTTCTCCTACTTATTTTGGATATAATTGACCCTTGTTTTTCTAGCTTCTTAAGATGGAGATCTAGATTATTATTTTATAATTATTGATTTTCAGCATTTTATGGAAAGATTTGATCACTAGAGGGCAGCAATATATAAGGGAGGACACAGTTCTGACTCTTGTAGGAAGTTAACTGTTGGACAGAAGCAAAACCACCTTGTCAGCCTCCCAGTAGTTGGTAACCTTGAGTTACTTGCTAATTTTCACTAGAAATGCATTTTAAGGCTGGAACTGATAAAGCAAAGCAATAGCTTCCTCCCTCAAACACTCTGACAAGATTCTTAGAATGATATTTAAAAACTTCAAATGCTTTTAGTGAAAAAGATTACTGAATGATCAATAGACTTCAAAATGCTTCCATTGCACTTGGGGCTACCTCTGCCTCAGCTCAGATGGGCCTTCTACCTATATCTCTAGCTGTATTATGAGCTCCTGGTGAGGATTTTTTTTTTCACCTTTGGCATTTTTAAAAATTCATATACTATCATCATTCTACAAATTTAGTTATAGTTGTTTATAGGACATATTTTTTTCAGAGTCCACAGTCTCTCATGGTTCGTCTCCCCCTCTGTTTTCCCCCAATTCACTTCTCCTTTCCTTCTCCTAATGTCCTCCATGTTATTCCTTATGCTCCACAAGTAAGTGAAGCCATGTGATAATTATCTTTCTATGATTGACTTATCTCACTCAGCATAATCTCCTCCAGTCCTGTCCATGCCTGGTGGTGGGCATTAAGGAGGGTACGTATTGCATGGAGCACTGGGTGTGGTGCATAAACCATGAATCTTGAAAAATATTGGAATTGGAAAAATAGTGGAAAAATAAAATAAAATTAAATTTTAAATGACTTTTTTTTAAAACCAATCAGAATGCAGAACACAGAACTGGCTTTTTTTTTTTTTTTTACTTTTGCATTTTGAAATAATTGCAGGTTTACAGAAAAATTGTAAAAATAGTACAAAGAATTCCTGTACATTCTACTGGTGAGAATATTTTACCTCCCTCTGTAACCCTGGTTGCTAGCACTATTCCTCATACAGTTGACAGAGAGTAAGGACTCAATAATTACTAACTCCAAATTTGGAATATTTTGAACAAGACTGAACTGACAAGTTTTTCTTTTTTTTTTTTAAAGAAACCCTGGTAGGAAAGGAGAAATAGGTCTGTAAGCTATAGCTATTTTATTATTTATGTTTGTATAAGGCATCTTTCTTCCTATTTTTTTACTTTTAAACTTATTTTTTCATTACATTAAAATTTAATTTCTTAAAGATAGCATACAGTTGGTCTCACCTTTTCTTCTAGTCTAAAAGTCTTTTAATGAAGCATTTAATTTATTTAAATTTAATGTAATTATTGATAGAGTTGGGTTTACCCTACCATCTTGATATATAAACTAGTGGAGTTGTTCTCAGTTGGGTACAATTTTGCCCCACTGGAGACATTTGGCAATATTCAGAGTCATTTTTGGTGGTCTTCAAGGGAAAAGGGTGGTGGTATTGGCACGTGCTGGGTAGAGGCCAGAGGTGCTGCTAAACATTTTACAATGCTCAGGGAAGCCCTGACAAGATATTATCCATGTCTACTCAAGAGCATCATCGTAGATTATGGGACAGGAAAAAAAAAAAGTTTTCCCTCCTTAGGAGTTCATATTCTGTAGTCTATGAGATTTGATGTGTAGTCTTCAGGAGGGATGTGGATGTGTGTGTGTGTGCATGCATGTACTTCAATGAGCAGTTACCTACTGAATAATTAGGAGAACAAAGAAATATATCTGTAATGGCACCTGTGTGGCATAGTTGGTTGTCTGTCTCTTGGTTTCTGTGAGATCTCAGGGTGGTGATATCGAGCTCTGTGTCAAGCTCTGCACTAAGCCTGGAGTCTGCTTGGGATTCTATCTCTCCCTCTCCCTTTGTCCCTCCACTTGTGTGTTCTCTCTCGCTCAAATAAATAAATAAATATATCTTAAAAAAAGAAATATATCTGCAAATATATGGGTGAGATTTGGAAGGATTTGGATTTGCAATGCCATTGTCTTCTTTAAGTCCTTTTGTAGAAAAGGTTGGAAATTCCCACCACCACAACACTGTCCCTTAGCTCTGCCACTCAAGCATTTCCTAATATAGTTCATACAGGGAAAAATGTACTTCTTAAGGGAAGGAGATGTATTGTGGGTGAAATGGTGATTCCCAAAATGAAGGTGAAATGAATTTTATATATATACCATCTCCGTGTATGTTTATAATCTCCATTTCCAGCAAAATTCCTTATTTATTCTCTTGCCTGAGTATTGGATGTTGTGCCTCTTTCTTCAGATGTGCATGACTTCTTTGTTCTGGCATTTCATCCAATTTTCATAAAGTCCTTGACTTTAGTTTCATGGTTGACTTTCCAGGTTATTCATCTAGGCACTGCTCATGTTACCCCTTGAGACATGGACAAAAGTAAAAGTAGAGTCCTGCCTGGCCTTGTGTGGTTGGTTTAAGGGAGAACGTAGTAATTATATTCTGAATTGATCCAAGTCTAAGAAGTGGAGTTGAGGATAATGTCTGCCTGGAAAATGTGTGCTTATGGAGGTCTGACAGGTGTTAGAAGAGAGGAAACCAAAAATATTTCAATTCAAAGAATAAACCTGGGTTGGAATAGCTTCAGGCAGTATGCTCTCACATCTGGCTGGTCATCCCATCACCTGTAGGCATTTATAAACTATAGATGCTATGGCACTGTCACGGACTTACTCAAAGAAAACCATCCAGATTAGGATCCAAGAATCTGTTTTTTTCCAAAAACATCCCAGATGATTCTGATGATCAGTCAAGTTTAAGATATTGGACTCTGGGGATGTCTGGTGAAAAGCTGGTTTGCACGGATGACTATATTTACAGGTCCTGCCATATCTGGGGATAGGCTTACCGAGGTTGTGAGATGCAGAGTATATTATTGGCTCTTGAGTTCTGTTTGGGCCCAGCCAGATCTCTATCTGTGTGCCCTCCTGTCCTTCACCCTGGAGCCAGGTCCTTATTGCTTGTGTTCCTGGCTTTAGATAGAGTGTTGACCTAATGCATAGATCTCATCAATTTGAATTGGACCCTACTGTATTTCCCTTGGCTCATGTTAGTGGAAAAAAAAAGAGAAGAAATTAATCTTTTAAACTTGCTACAATACCATATGTATTTTTTCCATGACATTTGTGCCATAAAGAAGGAGTAGTGTCCAAGCCTGGGAAGCCTCTAACAATTGGTATGTGTGTGATAGGTACTGAATTGCCTCTCTTGAGTGGCTTAGGCCATCTCATCATTTGTTTAAGCTGTTAAGATACTTGTGGTATCATTTTCAGGAAATTGGTGTAATTACACACGATGGGAGCTCACAATTTAAAAATGATCTTACCCTCAATCTATTTGTAATGTGTCTTCCATTCATGATTTCTTCTTAAATCTTAAACTTCTTTGTTTTTCTATTTCATACATTCTTATCTTTAAAATTTTCTATTTTATTTAAAAAATCAATTCTTACAGAACATATGACTTAGAAGTACCAGTCTTCCCACAGTCTTTCCTGATTTCAAAATATTTAGTGTTCTTAGTTTGAGACGCTGCTGTGTATTAAATGTGGTGTGGACACATATTTAAATATATAAACATGAGTGCATTATTTGAACACATAAAAATGAAAGCTAACATGATAAAAAGTAGGCTTGGAATGTGAATCATTAAGTTGATTCTGAGATGACACTCATATACTAATTATATGGGTCGATGAACAGAAAGATGAGCTTTCCCACAGCATCTCAGATGCATGTTTTTTGAGTTTGGTATAAACAATAAAGACTATGTGAAATTACAGTGAAACTCCAGGGGTTCCAACAGTGCTCTTTGGAATTTCAATTTTAATTGAAGTAAAATTGACATACAATATTATATTAGTTTCATGCGTAAAACATAATAATGTGGTATTTTTACATTGTGAAATGATTGCCACAATGTCTGGTTACCATCTGTCACCATGTAAAGTTACAAAATTTTTCTTTTTTTCTTGTAATGAGAACTTCTAAGATTTATTCTCTTAGCAACTTTTAAGTTTGCAATACAATAAAATCGACGATAGTCATTCTGCTGTACCATGACATTTATTTCATTATGGAAGTTTGTACTTTTTGACACCTTTCACCTGCTTCACCAGTCCTCCAAACCCCTTCACCACTCAAAACTACCAATCTGTTCTCTGTATCTATGAATTTTGTTTTATTTGTTTAGTTGGTTTTTAGATACCACATGTAAGTGAAATTATACAGTATTTTTCTTTGTCAGGCTAATTTTATTTAGTAGGATACTGTCAAGGTACATCCATGTTGTCACAAGTGGCAAGATTCCATTCTTTTTTATGTCTGAGTAGTATTCCATTGTATATCATTTATCTCTATCCATCAGTGTACATTTAGGTTGTTAACATACCTTGACTATTGTGACTAATGTGGCAGTGATAATAGGGGTTCGGATTATTTTCTCCACATCCTCACCAACACTGTCATTGCTAGTCTGTTTCAACAAAGCCCATCTAACAGGTGTGAATGATTTCGCATTGTGGTTTTCATGTGCATCTCCCTGATGATGACTGATGCTGAGGATCTTTTCATGTTCGTTTGCCCAAGTTTAATCAGATTGTTTGTTTGTCACTGAGTTGTACGGGTTCTTTATGTGTTTCAGATGTCTACCACTTATTGGATATATAACTTGCAAATATCTTCTCCCATTCAGTGGGTTGCCTTTTCACTTGATGGTTTCCATCACTGTGCAGAATCTTTTTGTTTGATGCCATCCTGCCTATTTATATTTGCTTTTGTTGCCCTTGCCTTTGCAGATCCAAAAAACCATCACAAGCACAGAGGTCAAGGAACTCACCACTTATGTTTTCTCTAAGGAGTTTTTGTTTGTTTGTTTGTTTCAGGCCTTATGTTCAAATCTTTAATCCATTTGTGTTAATTTTTGCATATGGTGTAAGATAGTGGTCTAGTTCTATTCTTTTGCATGTGGCTGTACAGTTTTCCTAACACCATTTATTGAAGAGATGGTCTTTTCTCCATTCTATGTTCTTGCCTCCTTTGTCATAAACTAATTGACCATATATGCCTGGTGTTTATTTCTAGGCAATCTATTTTGTTTCATGGATCTATGTCTCTGTTTTTAAGACAATACCATACCATTTGATTACTATAGCTTGTAACATAGTTTGAAACTACAATATAGTAATATAGTTTGAAATCAGGGTGCATAATGACTTTAGTTTTGTCCTTCTTCCTTGAAATTGTTTTGGTTCTTTGGAGTCTTTTGAGGTTTCATGCAAAATTTAGGATTTTTTGTTCTATTTCTGTGAAAAATACCATTAGAATTTTGATAAGAATTACATTGAATTTATAGTTTGCTTTAGATAATGTAGACATTTTAACAGTATTAATTATTCTAATCTATGATCATGGGGTATCCTTCCATTTATTTGTGTCTTCTTCAATTTATTTCATCAAATTGCATAGTTTTTAAGGTATAGATATTTTTACCTTCCTGATTAAATTTACTCCTAGTATAATTAATTATTTAATTAATTAAAAATTTTTTAGAGGAGTAGAGGAGGGAGAGAGAGAGATGAGATGAGATGGGGAGAAACAGGGATAGAGGGAAAGAGTCAAGAATCAGATTCTTAAAATCAAGAGTCAGGTTCTTACCTGACTGAGTTACCCAGGCACCCTCCCTTGGGATTTTATTATTTTTGATACAATTGTAAAGGGATATTTTTGATGTCACATTTTATGTCTTTTTTGTCTTGGAATCCCTTAACTCATAATTGTAGTTATATTATCTTTTGTGAAAATTAAAAAAAAATTTTAAATTTATTTAATAGACAGAGATCACAAGTAGGCAGAGAAGCAGGCAAAGAGAGAGGAGGAAGCAGGCTCCCTGCTGAGCAGAGAGCCCAATGTGAGGCTCAATCCCAGGACCCTGGAATCATGACCTGAGCCAAAGGCAGAGGCTTTAACCCACTGAGCCACCCAAGCATCCCTGTAGTTTTATTTTCTACTTTTTGTCTTTTACTGTTCATACCAACTTAATAAACTTAATAATCCCTTACTCTTTATTTGCCTTTACTAGTGAGTTTTTTTTATCATTTATTTTCCTATGTTTTCTTGTTACTAATCAGGGCCCTTTCTTTTCAGTTTAACAAAGTTCCTTTGACGTTTCTTGTAAGACTGGTTTAATGGTAACAAACTCCTTTAGCTTTTGCCTATCTGAAAACTCTTTCTCTTCCCTTCAAGTCTGAGTAAGTGTGCTGGGTAGAGCATTCTTGAAGTGTTGGTTGTTGTTTTTCTTTGTAGCACTTTGAATATATGATGCTGCTTCCTTCCAGCCTGCAGGGAATCTTCTGAGAAGTCTGATAATAATCTTATGGGGGTTCCTTTATATGTAACAGGTTATTTTTCTCTTGCTGCTTTTAATATTCTCTATCTTTAACTTTTTAAAAATTTTTAAATTTTTTTTTATTTTTTAACTTTTTTTTGATCCTATATTATTTTTTAAATTTCATTTCTTTTCAGCGTAACAGAATTCATAGTTTTACACCACACCCAGTGCTCCATGCAATGCGTGCCCTCCATAATACCCACCACCTGGCTCCTCAAACCTCCCACCCCCCACCCCTTCAAAACCCTCAGATTGTTTTTCAGAGTCCATAGTCTCTCATGGTTCATCTCCCCCCCAATTTCCCTCAACTCCCTTCTCCTCTCCACCTCCCCATGTCCTCCATGTTATTTGTTATGCTCCGCAAATAAGTGAAATCATATGATAATTGATTCTGCTTGACTTATTTCACTCAGCATAATCTCTTCCAGTCCCATCCATGTTGCTACAAAAGTTGGGTATTCATCCTTTCTGATGGAGGCATAATACTCCATAGTGTATATGGACCACATCTTCCTTATCCATTCGTCTGTTGAAGGGCATCTTGGTTCTTTCCACAGTTTGGCGACCGTGGCCATTGCTGCTATGAACATTGGGGTACAGATGGCCCTTCTTTTCACCACATCTGTATCTTTGGGGTAAATACCCAATAGCGCAATTGCAGGGTCATAGGGAAGCTCTATTTTTAACTTCTTGAGGAATCTCCACACTGTTCTCCAGAA
>PISX010009411.1:38488-57683 GCA_004024625.1 Mellivora capensis
TGTCTGTTCATATCTTCTGCCCATTTTTGATATGATTATCTGTTTTGTGTGTGTTGAGTTTGAGAAGTTCTTTATAGATCCTGGATATCAACCTTTTGTCTGTACTGTCATTTGCAAATATCTTCTCCCATTCCGTGGGTTGCCTCTTTGTTTTGTTGACTGTCTCCTTTGCTGTGCAGAAGCTTTTGATCTTGATGAAAGGTCTGACGTTATTCTGATGGGCTTTCCTCTGTACGTAAGGAGCTTCTTTGTCCTAGCTGCCTTCAAGAGAGTTTCTCTAGAATTATAATTCCTCATTCTTACCATCAGGTGTCTCGAGGTGTTTCGAGGGGGACAGGGACCATTCTGCCTCTAGTACATGAACGCTGTTTCCATTTGTGATAATTGGAAAATTTTCATGAAGAATGTGTTCGACAATATCTTCTAGACTTCTTTCTTTCTCCTCCCCTTTAGGTATTCCAATAATTCTGACTTTGGAACGTTTCATGCCATCATTTATTTCCCTGATTCTGTTTTTGTGGCTTCTAAGCTGTTTGTTCCAGGCTTCCTCCTGATCCTTTCTCTCTGTTTGTCCTCCAGATCACTAATTCTATCTTCTGTCTCAGTTACCCTAGCTTTTAGAGAATTTAGATTAGATTGGAACTCATTGAGAACATTGTGAACATCTTCCCTGGTGGCTTTCAGTTCTGCCCTAATATTGTGAACATCATCCCTGGTGGCTTTCAGTTTTGCCCTAATCAATTCTGTTTGGCCGTCCATGGCTTTCTCCAACCTAGCTATTGCCTGGATAATTGTTAGCCTGAATTCCCTTTCCGACATAATGTCTATGTCAGTAGCCATTAGCTCTGTTGCAGAGGGCCCATCCTCTGAATTTTCCTTCTGCTGGCCATTCCTCCTCCTAGTCATTTTGGTGAGAGTTGGCTGAATTGTTGTAGCTGGATATATCAACCTTGGTGCAGTGAAGGTGCACCCTGGAATGCTTCTGAGCAATCAAGAGTCCCCACCCAAATGAAAGAAAAAAAGAAAGAGAGAAAGCCGAAAAAGAGAGAAAGAGAGAGAGAGAGAGAGGAAAAAGAAAGAAGGATAAAAGAGAAGGCTCAGCCCAAATGGGCCCCAAGGTAAGGTTTGTGAAGTATACAAACAAAAACAGACAAACAGAAAAGACTGATAAAAGTATATGACAAGAGAAAAAAAATATATATACATATATATGTAGAAGCAAAACAAAGAAACAAACAGACAACCAAAAAAAAGAACCTCGTCGAAAAGAACCCTAAGTATAAGATTTATATACTACCAGGACAAACACAAATATACAAAAATACTGCTAGGAGAAAAAGATGGGAGAGTGGTTGTAAATTCTCAGTGTGGGCTAGGAAGCTTATTTTGATTCTTTCTGGATGTATCTTGATATCTTTTTTAAAGGACATAACTTTCCTAAGATAACAGGGGATTAAAAATTGGTTTACCTATAGGGGTAGCATTGATTGGGGAAAGGGGATTACCTTGAAGTTTAACTCTATATGAATATTAGCAAATAAAAGTAAAGAAAAGAATGATCTAAACTAAACTAAAGTGAAATTTTAAAAAAAAATTTAAAAATGGAAAAGCAAAAGAAAAACATGGGTATATGTATCAAAAAGTTCAGGTTAAAAGGTTATTATGGAATTTGATGTACTGGACGTCTCACTGTGATGGTAAATAGGCTAAAAAAATCTATATAAAAAAAAAAGACTTAAAAAAATTAAAAAATGAACCAGAATACTGGGAACTAATTAAAAA
The DNA here is from genome assembly GCA_004024625.1 of Mellivora capensis. Classification (NCBI taxonomy): domain Eukaryota; kingdom Metazoa; phylum Chordata; class Mammalia; order Carnivora; family Mustelidae; genus Mellivora; species Mellivora capensis. Next base: position 40,271 of record PISX010009411.1, read on the forward strand.
TTAAACATTGTATCTATGAAGTAGTAATGATTGTTGTCTTCTCGGCTGGTTGGCTTTCTGGGGGAGGGGCCTGCTGCGTGGGTTTTCAGGCGGTGTTTCCTGAGTTAAGTCCTCCCGCCCCCCTCCAGGGGGTGGGCTCTGAGGAAACCGGGCCTTCAGGCTTTCGGTCTCTGGAGGTTTTTATGTCTGTTAGTTTGTTTTCTCTCCCCTTGGCAGCTCCTGATGGTTCTTGGAGGTTTAGAGGAAAGCAAACTGCACCCAGACCTCCCTCCCAGAGAGAAGCCCCAGTCCATTCCCCTCTGGGTGCTGCAGAGCAGGTTCCCAGCCGCAATCTCTGGGGACACCTGTGTGTCCTGCTTGTACTCAAAACCACAACAGCAGCAGCTGCCTGGGCATCTCCAGACCACCAGAGAGGTTCCCAGCAGTGATTGCACACTGAGATTTTCCCGCTGGCCCGAGCTGGGAGCACTCAGACTTTCCGGGTCCGAGAGCACTGGGCTGGCGCCCGCGCGCCTCTCTCAGGGAAGGGGGTGGAGCGGATCTCAGGCTCTACTAGCGCGGCGCTGCGCATGCATGGGGACTGCAAAAAGGCTGTTTCTGCCCCAAGAGGGTCCCAGCCCCTGCCACATGCCAAGCGCCCTTAGGAGGTCTCCTCTTGGCTCAGGGACCAAGACCTGGTTTCTCCGCTGCAGTCTCTCTGGCTCAGCACCAGGGATGTCTGTCCTCTGTGTGGGACTTAAGCCCTTGTCCCTAACTGTTCCAATTCCCACAATTTCCCCCTGTGATCCTTTGCTCTTTTTGAGTGCTTTCTATCAGACTTCAAGTTAATGCTGGTCCCCAGTCCTAGGACACTCTCATATTGGGGTATTACTTCCCAATGGGTCCCCTCTGGTGGCTCCCTCCCCCTTTTGTTTATCTTCCAATACCAGTCCCGTGTTCCCACTCCGCTTTACCTGCTCACTGGCATCTTCTGCCCCCATAGAGATCCAGACATGTAGAATTCGATCTCAGGCTGATTTCATGGCTGTTCGGAGTTCCTTGGTAGGTAATCAGCTCACTTTAGGGGACAGGTTGAATCGGCGCCTCCTCCTAGTTCCCAGCCATCTTGTCCCCCACTATCTTTAACTTTTGACATTTTAGTGATTAATGTGCTTGGTGTAGATTTGCTTGGGTTCACCTTCGTTAGAACTTTCTGGCCTTCCTGAATCTGGGGGTTTGTTTCCTTCCTCATTTTAGGGAAGTTTTCAAGCCATTATTTCTTAAAATAAGGTTTCTGCCCCTTTCCCTCCCTCTTCTCTTTCTAGGACCACTCTAACATGGGTATTATTCCACTCGATGTTGTTCTAATAAGTCCCTTGAGCTATCTTCATTTTTTAAAAATTCTTTTTTTCTTTTTTCTGCTCTTTTTTGGTGAGTTCTGCTGCCCTGTCTTCCAGATCACTATTACTTTCTTTTGCTTCATTTATCTACTGTTGAACCTCTCTAGCGTATTTTTCAGTTCAGTTACTATATTATTCTGTTCTATGATTTCTGTTTGGTACTTTTCTATATTTTTTATCTCTTTGTTGATGTTCTCACTATGTTTATCCATTCTTCTCCCTAGTTCAGTGAGCATCTCTATGGCCATTACTTTGAACTCTCTATCTGTTTTCTCTGTTTCCTCATTTTGCTTGGCTCTCTATGTGTTAGACGAAGCAGCTATTTCTCCAGTTGTGAAGGACTGGCCATGTGTAGGAGATGAACCTTATTGTTTAACATTGGTCTTGCTCTTGGTTGTCTCTCAAACATGATTAATTTTTGATAAGTTATTCAGGGTGTGTGAAGACCTGTCAGTGTTCCAAAGGAGGGATGTCAGGTAGCATCTGTTTTAGGCTGATTGGAAGCCTATATACCGAAATTGTAAACTCTGCTGGCCTCCAGACCAGGTGTCCAGGGGTGTATCCTTGGCAACAACTGGAAAAAATTCATGTCTTCAAATGAGTGTATGAGCTCCTTTCTGGAAGAGACTGGTGAGCAAGGCCAAGGGAGAATACAAAGATGATGTCCCCAGCCTATGTTCCCTAAGAGCCTCAGAGGCCATTTCTATAGCCTCTAGATAAGGTAAATCTGAAGCCTATTCCTCAGGCTGAAGCTTCAGGGCAAGTAAATAGGCCTTTATCATAGGAGTAATGGTGGTGTGTTTTAGTCTGCTGCATCTGCAATGCCTTGAGGATGGTAGCCTGCTAAGAATTGTCTATCTGATTGTTTCAGGCCCAGCAGGCTCAGAAATGCAAGCCTCCCTATACACCAGAGCAAGGTGTTCCAGGGGCATCTGTTGTGTGGCCTGCATGTGCCTACCGGTATTAGTGGGGCTACACATGGCCTCAGGAATGGGGCACCCCTGTCATCTTTATCAGGACCATGGGTGCAATGGCAGGGCATTCTCATCATCCCTAGAAAAGTAGAGGGAAGTTGCAAAAATATAGCCACCAGTGCTGGCACCGACAAGGTAGAAGGAGAAGGCAAAAATGGTATCCACTGAGCCTCCTTCCTCAGCTAGTCCCAACAGTCTTCTTTCCTTCCCGCAGATGCTCTAAGATTAGGTAATGAGTCTCCATACATAGTCCAGGTGCTTTTCAAACTACTGCTTCTACACTGTGTCCTGGGGCTAGTGAGTCTGTACACAAGGCATTTAAGAGTGGAATCTTAATGATTCCTATAGCCCTATAGATCTCCTGGATGTAAGCCCTATAGCCCTATGGATCTATAGCCCTATACATTTCCTGTAGCTCTATAGATCTCCTGGATGTAAGACCCATAGACTTTCAAAGCCAGATATATTGATATTGGAGGATCATCTTTCCTGGGCATGTCCTAAGCATTGCGGGTACCTGATTTTGGGCACAAAAGCCTCACATCTCAGTGAGAAGCTCGTATTTGTGAGATCCCTCCTGATTGTGGGTCACTGTGCTGGGGGTAGGGCTTCTGCTGAAACAGTGTCTCTGCCTCTCCCACCAGTCTCAACGTGGCCTTTGTTCTTTGTTGTGAAGGATCAATTCAGCTAGCTCTCTGGTCTTTTTCAGAGGGAACTGTTTTATACGCAACTGTGGTTTCTGTATGTTCACAGGAGGACGTGAGTTTGGAAACGTCCTGTGCTGTCATCTTGAACTACTTCCTCCCAATAGTAGTTTATACTTGGGAATTAGTGCCTTTGTGCAAGAGGCCTAAGAGAGCTTGCTTTCTCCTTCTGCCATGTGAGGATAAAGCAAGAAAACTGTAATTGGAATAGGGCCCTTACCTAACCATCCTGGTGCCCTCATCTCAGATTTCCAGCCTCCAGAACTAGGAGAAAAACTTTGTTTGTTCATCACACAGTCTGTCACAGCAGCCAGAATGGAGTAAGGCACTTGTTATAATGGTTAATACCTGGTACATATTGAATTTATTATATCACGTCCTCACTATAATACCATGCTAAGTGCTCATCATCCATACCAAAAATTATAATTATTTAGTTTGATATTCTCAGTAACTTTCATGATCTGCCTGGAATTAATCTTTCAAGCCTCATTTTCTTCCCAGCTGTTCTCTGAACTGTCTGCTTCGTGCAGACTACACAATGACCTCATTGCCAAGGAAAATACCTTTGCTAAGGATTTTCCACTGTTCAGAAAGGGCAACCAAACATTTTTTTTTTATATATATCTGAGTCCTACTTACTACCTAACACCCAGTTAACATTGGACCTGCACCAAAAAGCCTTTCTTGACCCCCAAGACCAAAATGTTCTTTCCCAGAATTTCTGTAGCGTTAAAGGCCCTTTCATTCCCTTGGCCCTAAGCATACACTGTCTGCATTGTCAGACACCTTTATTTCTATGTTTATATCTTGTCACCTCAGCTATGGTGAAAATCCCTAAGTGTAGAAATACGGGTTTCCTCTCTGTATTCTCCTTTAGCACACAACCAGTGCCTCTCACACAACACTTTAATGTGTATTTAACTGATTAGTACCCCACAGAAGCAGATATAGTATATATACAATAAAATTTTTTTTTTTATTTGCCAGACAGAGATCACAAGTAGGCAGAGAGGCAGGCAGAGACAGAGAGAGGAGGAAGGAGGCTCCCTGCTGAGCAGAGAGCCCGATGTGGAGCTTGATCCCAGGACCCTGGGATCATGACCTGAGCAGAAGGCAAAGGCTTTAACCCACTGAGCTACCCAGGCGCCCCTACAATCGAATTTTTAACTGCTTATTTATATTAGTGATTTTTTAAAACATAGAGAAAAACATTAGTATTTATTCCAAGCTTTTTTTCAGTTTTATAATATCTTTAGATAACATCTGAGCTTCTCTTTTCAATTGATTCAATAATCCCTAACTTTAAATTTGAAAACACAATTTTTAAAGATGTTAAATGGCAATTCTGACTAAAAGTAGCCTCACCGAATGGCTCTGTTCTTTGTACTAAATTTTGGAAAGAAGAAATTCAGTGTTTTTCCTAGAGCTTCTTATTGGAAACACAATAAATATTTCCAAAATTGTGAAGACGTTATAGCACACTTAAGTTTATTTGCCCAGAAGCCAACAATTTGGAGGAACATATGTTTGGCAAGTTAGTGGCATGACAAATTATGGATTTAAATGATCCCAGGATAAATCTGTTGCTAAGTCTTTTGGAAGTTTCCAGATGAATGGGACAGGAATTGGGGAGCTGAGGGAATGAAAATAGAGTGTAATTGTGGTCACTTATTCTACATTTCTTTACACCCAACTATAATTATGTGTTCCCACAGCAAATAGGCGTCTGCTCTGTAATAGCCCATTACCAATTGGACAGTAAAAAGCTACACATTTCCAGGATTGTTCAATTACATACTATATTAGAGCTACTCACCCTAGTACATTCTGCCCCCAGAGTCAATTACAAGTATGAGGCCATTACATACATCTCTAATTTAATACCCTAACAGTTACTGAGGTGTTATTTTCCAACAGTTTGTACTAACCTAAATACTCTGAGAGAACCAGACAGAAATAAGGGGACTTGGCTTTCCCATTCACAGTTTTTAAAGAGTAATTTGGCATTTATTTGCTTCACAAAAAGAAAAAAAAAACCCACGTGATTTCAATTAAAAATGGAATATACACTTATAACAGATACTTTGGAAGGGAGAAAAGGTAAATAAAGAAGGGCAAAGGAAAAAAAAAAGTTTCTCATATTTCCCTCCATCTATAACTACTGTTCATTTTTTTGTTTTTCCATTTTTTTCTTGGAATATATAAAATATTTTTATATAATTTGAATCACACAATACTATTTTGTAATTTTCTTTTTAATTTCATAATACAGTGTACTATACCATATTATTTATTCCATGTCTTCTCTAATGACATGTCAATATCTTTGTAGTATTTCATTATCTCACTTTCTACATTTTAACTAATTTATTTTTTAAAGATCTATTTATTTATTTGAGAGAGAGAGAGAGAGAGAGCATGAGCAGGGAAAGAGGCAGAGGGAGAGAATCTCAAGCAGACTCTCTGCTGAGTGCGGGGCCTGCAAAGGGGAAGAGGGAAATCCCAATACCCTGAGATCATGACCTGAGCTGAAATCAAGAGTTGGATGTTTAATTGACTGAGTCATCCAGGCACCTCAAATAATATTTTAATAATGAATATTTACGTTACCACTTGTAAGTATTACAAATACTTCTGCAGCGAATATCTATGTCTTTTTTTTTGTTTTTGTTTTTGCTACATTTATGTTAACTTCCTGTTATATTCATGTTGCATCAAGTAGATAAGTTCTTTGTTCCTCTTCATTATTATTTCTTTCCTGGACACACACTTTTATTCTGAATTCAGGAGAATTTCTCAAGCTTGCTTTTTAATTCCCATCTAATATCCAATCTAATGTTTCCTGCTTCTCACACATTTTAGCAGGGATTATATTTTTTTTATCTCCAGAATTTTCTTTATTTGAGCATTTTCCCCCTCTCAGAAAGGGCTGGTCTAATTTCAGGTGTAACATTTTCTCAGATAAATTGATAAAATTTAAATGTCTGCTCCCACTTTTTTCCATCTTACAATAAAACTGTTTCCTTTGGGCTATTTGTTGATACCTCAGCTCAATTTTTTTTTTAATAACTCAGTCTTTTCATTTGTAGATAATCCCAGCCCCCTCCCAACCCAATTATCTCATGTAATAAGCCAAGAAATGAGACATGGGCTCTGAAAAATATTTTAATGCTATTTCTGGGTGACAAAGAGCCTACTAAGAGTTCTACCCTAAATGTCACAATTTTGGGGGCATCTGGCAAGTATGCTCTTTAGATATGGACACTGTCTATCAAATAGTTTTCTGATACTAATTTCTTTATTAAAAATGTACAGGATTAAAGTTAATTTATACATGAGATTGCAATTGAACCAACATGAGTTTGTTCCTTGGTGAGTTAGAATTTGCACCAGGTGGAGTTGTCCCACAAAGAAAACTTATTTGCAACAAGTAAGGAGACCATGGGGAATGGCTTCCAAAGCCATGACTCCCCAAGAGAGGGTGAAGGGGTTCCTTTTATTTAAGGTTGGGATGAATAGATAGGGAAGCCTTGTCCTCCTATGTAGAGCGGGCTTAAGGTCAGGCATGCGCCTTAAGGAAACATGCCTTTACCTCTTTCTTGGGTGGAGATTTTAGTATTATAATGAGTAAAGGTAATTATACATCATTCCAGAGGTCACTCAATGGTCTATCTGCACAGATGTGAGTCGGGTTTAGCTCAAAGGGTCTGGGTGATCTGGGCTGGTAGGAGGTCTTGTCAGGGCAGTCCTGCCATCACCTAGGGGGAGGTTTCAGGTTTCATTTGCTTGAGTCAAGAGGAAAGCCAGAAAGAAGTACTTAAGGGCAAATATAAGACAAAGGCTTTTAGTACAAGCAGGTGGGCAGTAAAGGCCAGGTCTTGGGGTCTAGATAGTGACATGATCACTAAGGTAAATAAGAGAAAGAATGATTATTAACGCCTATTACTAATTATGCCAACAAATTCTGTGAAATCTCTTATTAACATGGCCTATGAATACAACATCACAAACAGTTTCCAAGAGGCAAAATCTTCTCATAGAAAAAAGCAAGAAATCTATTCTATTTTGTTAGGATTTTTTTTTTTTTTTTTGCTAGTTTCAGGACCATCTTATTTTAATCTCAAGACAATTTTGTTTTATTTATAACTTTAGGCATAGAGAAAAAAACCCACAAAAACCTCTATTAATGATTATTTATCATTAGCTTCAAATTTCTGAAGTTTTTTCCTGTGTTGAGAGGAGAGGGGCCATGAATGTACATGTATGTGTGTGTATGTGGATGAGTGTATGTGTACTTGCACACACATAGGAGGGAGTAAAAGGGAGAGAGATGTGAACGTTGTTAAGCTCTAGTAGAGACAGTCAATGAGAGACATGCTGTTACATTGAAATCAACAGAATGGTAGCATCAAAAAGTGAATGAAGAGAACAAGAAATGATTTGGCAGGCAGTTTAAAGAAAAACAATGGAGCAATCATACTCACAACAATGGAGCAATCCTACTCACTGAATTATAACCTTTAGGGGAAGGCAAATTGACTCAGACAACCGAAGAGGCTGTTATCCAGAGCTTAGGCTCTGGATAGCTAGTAATAATTTATGGCTTACCAACAACAAACAAAAATCTTTCCTATTTTTATTAAACCTCATTTGAGAAAAAGTTATATTGTCTCTCCATCTTACTGCAATATTGTGATATAATAAACTTATCTTGATCTTTGTCCTCAGCTTCTGGCCAAGAGCTCCTAAAACCCCTGTAATCTACTAAGTGAGCAAAAGGAGCATTTTTGGTTATAATATTTGGTTTTTGTCTCCAGAGCCTGAAATTCCTTTGGAATTACAAAGGTGAAACAGCATCTTTTCCTATGCACAACAAGCCTTTTTCTTTTTTTTTTTTAAATATAGGTTCTGACTCAGTAGGTTTGGAGGGAGGCCTGAGATTCTGCATTTCTTTTCTTTTTTTTTTTTTTAAGATTTAACTTATTTATTTGTCAGAGAGAGAGAGAGAGAGTGAGCACAGGCAGACAGAGTGGCAGGCAGAGGCAGAGGGAGAAGCAGGCTCCCTGCTGAGCAAGGAGCCCGATGTGGGACTCGATCCCAGGACGCCAGGATCAAGACCTGGGCCGAAGGCAGCTGCCTAACCAACTGAGCCACCCAGGCGTCCCACAACAAGCCTTTTTCAACCACACCTGCATTTATGCTAATGAAGTGACTTTTGGAAAACTCTCAGAGTGGGGATCTGGTTGCCAGGATAATGAACCATGTGATTGGAGGGTTGGAACTTTCAGTGCCACTCTCTGACTTTTGGGGTGGAGAGAAGGGCTAGAGGTTCAGTTAATCACTAATGGCCAAAAGACCTGAATAGACATTACTCAAGAGAAGACATAAATATATATATATGTGTGTGTGTGTGTGTGTGTGTGTACACACACAGACACACACAATGGAATATTATTCTGCCATAAACAATGAAATCTTGCCATTTGCAAGGACATAAATGGAGCTAGGGACTATAATGCTAAGTGAAATAAGTCAGAGAAAGATGAATACCATACGACTTCACTCATGTGGAATTTAAGAAGCAAAACAAACAAGCAAAGAGAAAAAGAGAGAGAGAAAGAGACAAATTAAGAAACAGACTCTTAACTCTAGAGAATAAAGTTATTGTTAACCAGAGGGAAGGGAGTGGGGGATGGGGGAAGTAGGTGATGGGGATTAAGGAGGGAGCTTGTGATGTGCACCAGGTGTTGTATGGAAGTGTTGAATCACTATATTGTTAACTAATATAACACTACGCTCACTGGAATTAAAATAAAAACTTTTTTTTATATCCTCTGTCCTAAATAGATTTGAACGAATGGCAAAAAGATTATATGCTTAAGTATCCCACCTGCAGAAGGAAAAACATTTTATAAAGAGACAATGTGGTCTGCTGAAAATAAATATGAGGTTACAATGGTCTTCAAATTCTCATCACATCTTTTGTGATGTGTTACTTAATCTCTCTAGCCTATTTTCTCATCTTAAAATAGGAGGGGAGGGGATAATTCCTATAGGGCAGAGATAGCATGAGGAATTGGGGAGGGGACTATATAAACATGTAAAGGTACATATATATCAAGCATTTGACACAGAACGTTTGGAGATTACACCATTTAAATGTTGCAAAAGTTTAAAAGGATATCTGAATCTTTAATTAATGCTATTTAACACATAAATACTTTATATAGAACACACTTGAGATTTTCTCTTTATGTATAATTATATCTCATTAAATTTTTATGTTTCAACACTGAGCTTTTCCCATTTTGCCTTTTCCTCTTTTATAGCATGAATTGTATTCTGAAAAGCTAAAGGGAGAGAGGGGCCATGCACAGGCAAAGAAGAACTTGCAAAGGAAAGTTCTATTTTATGTGATTTTTCTAAATATATATTGGGTTATTGGCAGAAGTTTAATCTGTTTCTGATCCTAAGCTGGTGACAGGTGACAGAGCAATAGTATAGTGTCATAGATCAATAAATGAACTCTAGGCTTATCTGTACTAACCGTATTAATTGCTGTGTCATCTCCATATTACTCTTTTGCCTGTGCGCAAGTCTTCTAGGCAGAGGTTAAGATACATAAAATTTTCAGTGTTATCAGACATGTTAATTACAAGTGGATTCTGACGAGAGACAGCCATTCATTTGCTTGAGGCTAAGCCTCTCAAACATGTACTTCTTTTGCAATAAAAATCAGTTTTTAAAATGACACAAATGTGTTAATCCTTCTTAGTTCCCCAGAAGCTAGGTCCAAGGATTCCTCTCCAGTGTAAATCACCAAAGACACACCAGTTATCTACACTGTGATAAGCATATGGGGTACCATAAGCTCTTAAAGAGTCTTCAGTCTAATTTACTACCGCTACTATTACTACAGTGATGGCTTATGTGAGGCACTGTGTGCCAGGTTCTGTTCTAAGAGCCTGACATACAGTAATTCATTTTATTTTTTACAATAAACTGATGAGACAGGCATCATCATTACATCCATGAGGAAACTGAAGCAAAGAGAAGTTCTATAACTATAAACAGTATGTGATGGAGCTGGCTGTAGTAAGACATACCCATGGGAAGATCACTGATTAAGAGACAAATTGCCCTAAATGCCAAACGAGTGTTGGAGGCAGTAAGTACTTTAGGTATTCATTAGAAGAAGAAATCAGTGTGGGCTTATATGGTCAGGGAATGTTTCTTGGTGAGTACAGGATGTCAATAGATAAAACAATGTCTTTAAAGTACACTGTGAATTTATTGAAGCATAGTTGATTAAGACAATGTCAAGCTCAATTATTTTTAACCAAACCACTCACTTACGGTGTGAATCCAAAGATGGGCGAGGGTGGGGCGTCCATTGAGGGCACCTGGCCACTGCCTGTACTTCCTATTTACTCTGCTTTTTTTGGAGAACATGCTCTGCTCTGCGATTTTGATGAAAAAAACACCAGAATCTTGGGACGCCTGGGTGGCTCAGTTGGTTAAGCGGCTGCCCTCGGCTCAGGTCATGATCCTGGCGTCCTGGGATCGAGTCCCACATCGGGCTCCTTGCTTTGGGGGGAGCCTGCTTCTCCCTCTGCCTCTGCCTGCCACTCTGTCTGCCTGTGCTCTCTCTCTCTGACAAATAAATAAATTAAAAAGACAAACAAAAAAACCCACCAGAATCTTAAACAGAAATCAAGGTGAAATAGAGTAGGTTTGAATATGGGAACATGCTGTGTAAGGATCATTTAAGTTTTGTTTCCCTTCATTCTCTGGGAAGGCGCTAAATAAATCTGAAATAACTTCACTGTGCCCTTTATGATTATCTGAGATTTCTCCTCAGGGAAAAGTGACTAAGTCCACACTAGAATGTACATTGCAGATGTTAAATAAATACTTATTATCTAGTAGGATGAAGTATAATATTAGATCTTGATATTGTAGACTTATAAGAGGCTATTGTTTGGACAGTGTTAGAGAAGGGAATACTTGAATCTTCCCAAATTCTTCTCCTCAAAGTTTTGGTAAACTTTTCCTATAAGACACCTTAGTTTTTTATTTATTGAGATATAATTGAAGTATAACATTATAGTAGTTCAGCTATACAGCATAGCAATTTAATACATGCACATATTGTGAAATGATCATCATAATAAGTTTAGTTAAAATCCATCACCACATATAATTACAGTTTTTTCTTGAGTGAGAAGTTTTAAGATCTACTCTCTCAATTTTCAAATACACAATACAGTATTACTAACTACAGTCACCAAGCGTTACATTATATCACCAGTACTTATTGACTCTGTATCTATTTTTTTCTCTTTTAAGATTCCCCATAAAAATTATCACATGGTATTTGTCTTTCTCTGACTTACTTCACTTAGCATAATGCCCTTAAGATCCATCCGTGTTATTGGAAACAGCAAGAGTTCCTTCTATTTGTGTTTTATATGGCTGAATAATATTCCTTTGTGTGGGGGCACCTGGGTGGCACAGTGGGTTAAGCCTCTGCCTTTGGCTCAGGTCACGATCTCAGGTCTGGGGATTGAGCCTAGCATCGGGTTCTCTGCTCAGTGGGGAGCCTGCTTCCTTCTCTCTCTCTGCCTGCCTCTCTGCCTACTTGTGATCTCTCTCTCTCTCTGTCAAATAAATGAATAAAATCTTCAAAAAAAATTCCTCTGTGTGTGTGTGTGTGTGTGTGTGTGCGCGCGCGCCACATTTTCTTTATCTATTCACCCTTTAATGGACACAGGTTGTTTCCATGTATTTGCTATTAGCAAATAATGATGCAACGAACAGAGAAATGCAGATATCTTTTTGAGTCAGTGTTTTAATTTATGTGAGATAAATTCCCCAAAGTGAAACTGCTGGACCACATGGTAGTTCTATTTTTGATTTTTTGTGGAAACTACATAGAGTTTTCCATAGTGGAAGATGCACAGGGTTCCTTTTCAACATATCCTCACCAACACTTATTATTTCTTACCTTTTTGATAACGCTATTATAACAGGTGTAAGATGATATGTCATTGTGGTTTTGATTTACATTTCCCTGATGACTATAGTAATGTTGGGCACCTTCATACGTACTGGTTGGCCCTCTGTATATCTTGTTTGAAAAAACAAGGTCTATTCAAATCCTCTCCCCATTCTTAATAAGATTGTTTTTATTTTTTGCTACTGAGTTATATATGTTCTTTATATTTTTTAGATATTAACTATCAGATATATGATTTGCAAATATTTTCTCCCATTCAGTAGGTTGCCTTTTTGGTTTGTTTCCTTTTAGGTGCAGAAGCTTTTTATTTGATACAGTCCCATTTGTTTATTTTTGTTTTTGTTGTCTTCAATTTTGGTGTCAAATCCCAAAAATCATTTGCCAAGACCTATGTTAAAGAAGCTTATTGTCTATGTTTTCTTCTAGGAGTTTTATGGTTTCAGGTCTCATGTTCAAGTGTTTAACAGCTTTTTCTACTTTAAACCTGATGTTCTTACATTTTCGTTTTCAGTTTCTAAAGGGAGTGTTTTAAGAAACATTAAGGGCTTAAAGGATAGGCTTTTTTAAATTTGGACATTTATCAAAATTGGATCACTTCCTGGGGAACCTCGGTGGCTCAGTCCAGTTAAGTGTTTACTCTTGGTTTCAGCTCAGGTCATGATCTCAGGGTCATGGGATCAAGCCCCAAGTGGGCTTCAAGCTCAGCTCGTAGTCTGCCTGAGATTTTTTTTCTCTCCCTGAGCCTTTGCTCCTCCTCCCCTGCTCTCTCTATCCCTCTAAAATAAATAAATATATAAAATCTTACATAAAGTAAAATAAAAAATTGAATCACTTCCTATTATAGAACTCTTTAACAATACCCAGGAAGGGAGTCATAATGGTAAAATAGGAAAATAAGAACAATTTATTGAAGGAAAAGACATTTTTACAAACGGAAAGGTATAAGCAGAGAAGTAAGACAACAATCCAAAAGGAAAACTCCTCTTTTCTGTTCTTCCTTGTTGTTCCACAATTTGTGAAATGAACTTTTGCTGTCTTCCTGTTGCATTATCTAACATGGCTATTCCACACCTTATCCACTTACCTCAAATCTCCACTTCTCCCCCATTTCGGCTCCTGCGAATAGATGCATTCTCTCTATTAAGAAGAATGGTTGGGTCAATCCACCTCCAATTTTCAAACTTCATCTTCTGTGGCTTCTCAGTTGTATTTCCTACAATTCATCTTTCCTATCTTTATGGCACTAGCACTCTCTTTGGTATATGTGAGAATGGCTGTCCTCAGTTTTGTCTCATATCTCACACTCTTTAACTGAATTCATTTTTCTTTCTAGTCTTCCAGGTTCAGTTTTTACACTAAACACATTCTACAGCTATCTTCTCTTTTTACAATTTCTCACTTAAGGTTATCATCCATTCTCACAAATTCTTGTATGTACGTAACCTTCAGATTTGTTCAATGCCAGTCCTATCTTTGAGTCCAATTCTTACATTTTCAATTGTTTGATGGTCTCCCTCACCAAACTCATATATAAAACTGAACTCATTATGTTTCCTTCAGGCACATGTTTCCCACTACTTCTTATTTCTTTTAATGGTATTACCAGCTATATAATGTTAGCACTTTGATTTCACTGAACTCCACCATACTTAGTCTAAATGAAATCAGATTCATATTTAAAAAGCATTTATGACTCTAGGCATTTAGTAAAGTAAATCTCCCAAATATATACTCCTTATATTTTCTTTATTATCATTTATTTTGGGGGAATAACATGAATATTTGGTAAGTATTATTAGTATGCAATGGGTTATTATAAATAGTTTGCTTTGATGGAACTGTATTGAAGAAGAAAGGAATGGATTTATGGTAATCTGACATGCAACTGTTGTCCAGTAATGAAGCAAATCTGATATCTAGTGTGGCATGAATCTCTTTTACAATAATTATTGGATTCTGCCTTTAGGGTTTTTTCAAATTTGTCTCATTTTATGTCTTAGGTTGTGATGTTAAATGACAGTAGGGATTATGTCCCATTAGTCTCTGTGTGTGTGTGTGTGTGTGTGTTTAAGATTTTATTTTTAAGTAATCTCTATACCCAATGTGGGGCTTGAACTCACAACCCTGAGATCCAGAGTCCCATAGTCCACTGACTGACCAAAAAAGTACCCTTATCTTTGTTTTATCTCTAGTCCCTAGAACATTGCCCATATATAATGGGTAATCAATAAATAGTCACTAAATTCACAAAGACACTCAGTTCTTGAGCTATTATGGAAAAAGCCACCCCAAAAATGGAATGGTGATGGGAAAATTGTTGATAACAGAGTAAAGATTGTAAAAAGCAATCTTTGCTAACTTATACATTATCTCCTAGGCCCAGAAATAGCCATGCATCTTCAGCAAGAAACAGGAAATTTATACAAGAAGTGCATACAGTTCTGTCCTACATTACCGCCATGTGTTTCTTATATTCCTTTGATTTCCTTTGTGATTGGCAAGGCCTACATATTTAGCTTAACTATTCATTCTGGGAATTCCTCCAGAAATATCACGAGATTAGCTCACTTATGAAACTTGAGCAATTTTACTACATGATTATTACTAGTAATAGCAATAATTAGTTAATAGAGAGAGACATTGATTCAGAACCAACAGAGCTCTATGGAAGCATTTACTGTTTGAAACATGATTGGAGGTGGTGCCTGAAGAAACAGTGACCAGAGTGTTGACATTTTAAAGCAGTCTGAGCCAAAACTTATGGTAACAAACCTCAGAGGAACTAACTTCCAACTTTATAAATCTCCTCATAAATTTCCAGGGTGACTTTTCTGAAAATTTTCATAAAGTTCCAACACTTTCTATTTCATTTTGGAACTGGATTGTCTTAGAATCAAGCCACTGATTTTTACCTTTTACTACTGATTTCATACTGCTTTTCATTAGTTTCACTGGAGCTAGCTCTAGAAGCATGCCTAAAAATGTGGGCGTGTCAAGAAAATCCAGTTTTTTGCTTCGTTTTGTTTTTATTGTCAGGATGTTATGTATGCCCTCATAGAAAACTTAGTGGGCAAATGGATAGTCTCCATTCATTGCGGCAATAGAAATTATTTTTCAATACAGTCATTTGCTAAAAATGAATGTGCTGGTGTAGGCTACTGCTTATGCTAGCAGGGCATAAAATTAGAAACACATTATAAGAAACTTTAGAATATGAAGACTTTTTTTCTGCTTTTTAAAAAAGATAGTCACTATCATAATGGGTATGAGGTGGTATCTCTTTGTGGTCTTGATTTGTATTTCTCTAATGTTTAGTGATGTTGAACATCTTTTCATAGGTTTATGGCTATTTGTATAACTTCTCTGGAGAAGCTTCTATTCAAGTCATTTGCTTGTGTTTTTTTGTTTGTTTGTTTTGTTTTGTTTTGTTTTGTTTTTGATTGGGTTGTTTTTGTTGTTGGAATAGGAGTACTGTATATATTCTTGATATTAATCCCTTATCAGATATATGATTTGCAAGTATTTCTTCCCATTCTATTGATTGCCTTTTCACTCTGTTGATGGCATCTTTTGATACATAGAAGGTTTTAATCTTGATGTAGTCTAATATATCTTTCAAATATATCTATTTTTACTTTTGTTCCTTATGCTTTTGGTGTCATATTCAAGAAATCATGGCTAAATCCAAAGTCATGAAGGTTTCCCCCTATGTTTCCTTTTACAAGTTTTATAGTTTTAGGTTTTACATGCAGGTCTTTGATCCATTTTTAATTAATCTGCATATATGATGTAAGGTCCCAACATCACTTGTTGAACAGAGTATGCTTTCACCATTGAATGGTCTTGGTACTCTTTCAAAGATCATTTGCAGTCAAATACTCTACCCCTGAGCTAGTGTCAAAGATCATTTGACCATATAAATGAGGGTTTATTTCTGGACACTCTATTCTATTCCATAGGTCTATGTGTCTCTATTTATGCTAGCACCAAGGTTTTGATTATTATAGCTTTGTGGTAACTTTTGAAAACAGGAAGTGTGAGATCTCCAACTTTGTTCTTTTTCAAGATTGTTTTGGCTATTCAGGGTCCCTTGTGATTCCATATGAATTTTAGGATGGATTTTTCTTTTCTGTAAAAATTGCCATTTGGAATTTGAGGATTGATTCAGTAGAATCACTTTGGATGGCAAAAATGTAAGATGGTGCAGCTGCTGTGGAAAACAGTATGGCAGTTCCTCCAAAAATTAAAAATGGAATTACCAGATGATCCAGCAATCCCACTTCTGGTGATATCTATATCTATATCTATATAATAACTCTTTGAGACGTATGTCTCAAAGTTATTTATACACCTTATTCATAGCAACATTATTCACCATAGCCAATAGGTGTTCATCAACACAAGTGCTCATCAATAGACGAATGGATAAAGAAATAGTGTTATATACATACATTAGAATACAATTCAGTCTTTAAAAAGAAGGAAATTCTGTCACATGCTGCAATATGGATGAATCTTGAGGACATTATTCTAAGTGAAATAAACCAGCCACAGAAGGACAAATACTGTGTGATTCTACTTACATAAGGTATCTAAAGTCGTCAAATTCATAGGAACAGAAAGTAGAATGGTGGTTGTTGGGGGCTAAGGGAGGGGGGAAATGAGGAGTTTTTTTGTGTACAGAGGCTGAGTTTTACAAGATGAGAACAGTTCTGCAGGTGGATTCCACAACAATGGGAATATACTTAACACTACTGAACTGTACATTTACAAATAGTTAAGATGTTAAGTTTTATGTCATGTGTGTTTAACACCATTAAAAATGCTAAGAACAAGGATAATAGACACTCAAAAAATATGAAAACTTGATTTAGGTCTTGAAGAGTTTTAAAATTAACAGTTCCATATGTGATTGATTAGACTCACACAAGATGTATAGAAGATTTACCAGGAAAGAAGTGGGTGGGGGAAGGAAAAAAGAAAAGAAAAACATTAAGAAAAAATCCTTCCTTTGGCTTTTACTGTCTTTTTAGCCTATATAGACAAAGCAAAGTTCAGAATAATGATAAAATATTTATTTGATCAAATATTCAATCTGATCAAATAATGATCAGATAAGATCAATATTTATTCTGTGAACTTAAGTCAAATTAAATGAACTTTTGGAACTTCATCAAGGTCAAAAGCTTCTGCACAGCAAAGGAAACAGTCAACAAAACAAAGAGGCAACCCACGGAATGGGAGAAGATATTTGCAAATGACAGTACAGACAAAAGGTTGATATCCAGGATCTATAAAGAACTCAAACTCAACACACACAAACCAGATAATCAT
>PISX010009411.1:57783-76079 GCA_004024625.1 Mellivora capensis
TCACTAGCCATCAGGGAGATTCAAATTAAAACCACATTGAGATACCACCTCACACCAGTTAGAATGGCCAAAATCAGCAAGACAGGAAACAACGTGTGTTGGAGAGGATGTGGAGAAAGGGGAACCCTCTTCCACTGTTGGTGGGAATGCAAGTTGGTGCAGCCACTCTGGAGAACAGTGTGGAGATTCCTCAAGAAGTCAAAAATAGAGCTTCTCTATGACCCTGTAATTGCGCTACTGGGTATTTACCCCAAAGATACAGATGTGGTGAAAAGAAGGGCCATCTGTACCCCAATGTTTATAGCAGCAATGGCCACAGTCACCAAACTGTGGAAAGAACCAAGATGCCCTTCAACAGACGAATGGATAAGGAAGATGTGGTCCATATACACTATGGAGTACTATGCCTCCATCAGAAAGGATGAATACCCAACTTTTGTAGCAACATGGATGGGACTGGAAGAGATTATGCTGAGTGAAATAAGTCAAGCAGAGAGAGTCAATTATCATATGGTTTCACTTATTTGCGGAGCATAACAAATAACACGGAGGACATGGGGAGGTGGAGAGGAGAAGGGAGTTGAGGGAAATTGGCGGGGAGATGAACCATGAGAGACTATGGACTCTGAAAAACAACCTGAGGGTTTTGAAGGGGTGGGGGGGTGGGAAGTTGGGGGAGCCAGGTGGTGGGTATTATGGAGGGCACGTATTGCATGGAGCACTGGGTGTGTTGTAAAACTATGAATTCTGTTATGCTGAAGAGAAATGAAATAAAAAAAATTAAATGAAGACGTGTTAGTATAAACATTTTTAAAATTATAAATGGCTAAATAAATGGAATAACACTTAAAATAATATTAGGCAATAAAGATCAGAAAATGTTTGAATTTTATGACAGACTAAAGCTCCTCAATGTCAGGAAAGATGTTTTGCTTTTTCTTTGTATCTATTCAGGAAATTGGTCTATTTTAAGTGAAGACATAAATGTGAATATGTTAATATAACATATTAAGATATAATTTTATATAAATGTGTATAATTTATATATGACAATATTTATATATGTATAAATAATATATAAATATATATATGAAATTTACAAAAAAGTATACCACCTTAACTAGTTTGTATTTTCATCACCTTAATAGTCACAACTGTGTGCTTCTATTGTTCTGTGGAAACATAAAGAATTAAGTTCAGAAAAGTAAGATAAAGCAGGAGCCCAAAATTCTCCAGTGTGACACACTGAGAATATTCCTACAAAACAGAAATGTCTATGGCTTGATTTGGCTTACCTGAGAATATAGTCCTATAGAGATAATAGAAAAAAGAAAACATCTTGGTGGCTTGTCTATTTTCAATAGATGTTCTACAGTGTATTATGAATGGAAGGCATTCCTGCTTCAAAGTAATACACCCACACTCTTTAAATGAAATTAACTTCATATGTGTGTTTCTTCATAGAAAATTTTAAAGCCAATTCCTAACACATTCTGGAGTCTTAATATAGGTTTACCAAAAATGTAGAAATGACTTTCTCCCTCTTCACTAATCTTACTAGACCCTCCAAACCCAAGTCTGTCTCACCTTCTCTTAGAGGCATCTAAAGTGCAAAAAAGAAAATTAAAAATCATCTTACTGACTGTGTTATTTTCTACGTGAGAAAACTGAGTTTAAGTGAATTACCTAAAGTCACAGTCTGTTGCTCTGAGACCAGAACCTAAAACTTCCAGTCAGTCTACTTCATTCTTGGCTTTCTCACCATCCCTAGTGAACTTCTCAGGCTTTCAAAATGACTAAATAGATGCAATACAGAATGATGGTGTTCTAGAAAATGGATGAAATGTTCCAGGACCAGCTGCCCCACCTCATCAGGAAGTGGGTCTTGCTGACAAAGAAAATAGGTGTAGGAGGCCTGTTAAGAGAGGCAAGGCCTCCCTCTGTCCTGGCTGGTTAGTTTGAGGGGGTGATGATGGCAATTACAACAGGGTGGAAACAGCCTCCTGGTTAACATTATTATAATTTACCTCTAATATCAGGAATCAGTGTACATTCTAGAACACTGATTTTGAAACCAGATCTATAAATGGACTTCAGGGAGTCAGTATTCCCTACATAAAAATCTAGGCAGAACAACAACAACTACTACTACTACTACTTCTTCTTCTTCTTCTTCCTTCTTCATTTTTCATTTATCTGGGATAAAATCCACGGATGTCTTAAACTTTCTAAGGGGTTTTGTGAACTAAATAAGAGTTAAAAATCACTGATCTAAACTGTCAAAGGAGGTAAATGCTAAAGTAAAAACTGTAATGTTGGTACTCATCTTTAGTATTTCCAGACTCTCCTTTCTGTAATATTTTGCCTTTATTAACAATATTCTGTTTCTATAATCCCTTACCATTTTATGTACTCAATATTCTCATTGTCTTTTTCTCTCTTTTAAAAGAAAAGAAAAAGTACTCCAAACTCTGAGTGTTCTACTAAAAGGTATAAGACTGATAAGGAAATCATCCATCTATTTTCTCCTGTTTAGTTGATCTAGTAGTTTGAGGAGGTCCACCTACATCCTGCTTTGGTAATGAGAGGATGTCTTCAACAATCCTTGGATCTTTGCCATTCTCTCTTTTAAGCCAACTTTAATGATTCCAGATGGAATATAGTTCCCTTCCTGTGTTTATCAGTTTAATCTCCTGGAGAACATAGAGTTTTGGCTGTGGGAGCTAGGTAATATTTATATTATCATTAAGTTCTAAGAATTATCTAATTTCCCTTAATATTTGTGTTTATTTGATCTTGTTTCAATATCTGGTTTTAAATTCCCAATCATAAGCCTCCTATGGCTTCAATGCAACCTCTATTAAATTCTAATGGCATTTTTCATAGAAATAGAGAAAATATTTCTAAAATTTATACAGAACCACAAAAGACCCTAAATAACAAGGAAATCCTGAGAAATAAGAACAAAGCACAAGGAATCACATTTCCTGATTTCAAGCTATACTGCAAAGCTATGGTTGTTAAACAGTATAGTACTGGCATAAAAACAGACAAACAGACCATGGAACAGAATGTAGAGCCCAGCAATAAATCTAAATATATAGAGACAATTAATATTTTACAAAGGAGCCAAGTATACTTAATGGAGAAAAGATAATCTCTGCAATCAATAGTGCTGTAATAATTATATATTTACATGTAAAGGAATAAAGCTAGACCCATATCTTATACCATTCACAAAAACTAATTTGAAGAAGATTGAAGATTTAAATGGGAGACCTGAATTCATGTGACTCAAAGAAGAAAATTTAAAAATTAAGCTTGATATAGATTTTGGTTATGGTTTTTTTTATGACACCTAAAACAAGGCAATAGCAACAGCAATAAAAGCATGAGACTGCATAAAACTAAAAAGTTTCTGCATAGCAGAAGAAACCATCAACAAAGTGAAATGATAACCTACAGAATGGGAAAAAAAATCTCCAAGCTGTATATACGATAAGAGGTTAATATCTAAAACATGAAAAAACTCATATAATTCAACAGCAAAATGTCAGTAACCCAATTAAAGAATAGGAAAAGGACTCGAATAGAAATTTCTTGAAAGAAGATATATAAAAGGCCAATGGGTACATGAAAAGATGCTCAACATCACTAGTCATTAGGGAAATGCACATTAAAACCACCATGAGATATTCCCTCACACATGTTGGAATGGCCATCACCAAAAAGACAAGAGATAACAAATGCTGGCATAAGTATGGAGAGAAGGGAACCCTTGTCCACTGTTGCTGAGATTGTATGTTGGTACAGGCATTATGGAAAACAGTACAGAGGATCTCAAAAAAATTAGAAATAGAACTACCACATTATTGAACAATGTTATTGCTGGTGAGAGTGCTGTCACTGTGAGCACCATACTAGATACAAGGTATTGCTTGGGAATCACAGGAAAACGAAGCCCTGAAGATTTTACAATACAGATTTTCCTTGACTTACAACGGGGTTATGTCCCAATAAACACACTGTAAACTGAAAATAGCCCATGACGAAAAAATGCATTTAATACATCTAACCTACCCAACATCACAGCTTAACCTAGTGTACCTTAAATGTTCTAAGAACACATACTTGAGTCCACAGTTAAGCAAAATCATCTAACACAAAGCCTATTTTACAATAAAGTACTGAATATCTCATGTAATTTATTGAGTACTTTCCTGAAAGTAAACCATAGAAGAGTTGTATGGGTACAGAATGGTTGTACGTGTATCAATTGTTTGCCCTTGTGACCTGGGTGGCTGACCAGGGGCTATGGCTTGCTACCACTGCTCAACATCATGAGAAAATAATGTATTGCATCTCAGTAGCCGAGGAAAATGTCTAAATTCAAAATTCAAAGTAAAGTTTCTACAGGATGTGTATCACTTTCACACGATTATCAGTCAAAAAACCGTAAGTCATTGCACTGTAAGTCAGGGACCACCAGTGTTTTGATGGTATCTAAGTGGGGGAGGTAGAAGGATAGATATGAGTAATGAAGTATAAAGTATTTTTCTTACTTATTTTGATTTTATTAGTTTTTTGACAGATAAAAATTGTATACATATTAAGGTGCATAACATGATGTTTTGATATATGTATACATTATGAAATAATTACCATAATCAAACTAATCACCTCTCATAGTTACCTTTTTCTTTCTTGTAGTAAGAACACTAGAGATCTACTGCTTCAGCAAATTGCAAGTTTACAACACATTAACTATTGTCATCTTGCTATACATTAAGTCTCCAGAACTTACTCGTTTTTTAAAATTTTTATTTTTATTTTTATTTTTTTTTTAAGATTTTATTTATTTATTTGACAGACAGAGATTACAAGTAGGCAAGAGAGGCAGGCAGGGAGAGAGAGGAGGAAGCAGGCTCCCCGCGGAGCAGAGAGCCCGATGTGGGGCTCGATCCCAGGACCCTGGGATCATGACCTGAGCCGAAAGCAGAGGCTTTAACCCACTGAGCCACCCAGGCGCCCCTTACTCATTTTTTTAAAAGATTTTATTTATTCATTTGACAGAGACAAAGATCACAAGTAGGCAGAGAGGCAGGCAGGGAGAGAGGAGGAAGCAGGCTCCCTGCTGAACAGAGAGCCCGATGCAGGGCTCGATCCCAGGACCCTGGGATCAGGACCTGAGCCGAAGGCAGAGGCTTTAACCCACTGAGCCACCCAGGGGCCCCCAGAACTTACTCATCTTATAACTGAAAGTTTGTACCTTTCGATCAATATCTCCCTTTTTCTCCCACCCTCTAGGCTTTGGTTATCACCATTCTACTGTTACTGTGAGTTCAACTTCTTTTTAAAAGTCTTTTTTAGGGACACCTGGGTGGCTCAGTTGGTTAAGTGCTGCCTTCGGCTCAGGTCATGATCCCAGCGTCCTGGGATCGAGTCCCGCATCGGGCTCCTTGTTCAGCAGGGAGCCTGCTTCTCCCTCTGCCTCTGTCTGCCTGTGCTCTCTCTCTCTCTGACAAATAAATAAATAAAATATTTTTAAAAAAACCTTTTTTAGATTCTATGTATAAGTGAGAAAAGGACTGCTAGACTAACCTGGGTAAAAGGGACTTGCTTTGGGGATTATAGGAAGGAAATCTGAGCCCCTAGAGGAAGATAAGTTATGTAGGGCCTCCTATTCTGTAATAAATTTGAACAGTGTCATCTGTACATATTTAGATACAGAATATGGTCTATTTATGGGGACTTTGGCAAAAAAGATGCTCAGGAAAGTGACTTGGCTACAAGACTGACTGCAGGGATACAAGTGGGTGGAGAAGATAGTATATGATTTGGCAAATAATTTAGGTGGCCAATGAATCAGATACAAATTCAATTCAGAACAAAATAGTGGAGAATTCAGGCAAAGGTAATTTTTCAGATTTCTGCAAGATTAAGGAGGCAATTGCTCTTTGTGAGAACTCTCCATGGATGCACTGTCTCTCACATTTGGGTCTGAAGCAGAGCTCAAGTCTTAGAGTGGGACTGTGAAGGCATCAGGATATCTCTCTCTACCAAAAAATTAACAAAATCCCAAATCAAAAACACCAGACAGTAGACTAGGCCAACTTTTGGTTGAGTTGGAGAAGGAGTCCTATCAGTCACATAACTTGCTTCTAGAATGTTTTTCTGGAGATACAAAGGTCTAGACAGCAAGAGGGACTCAGAAAGCATTTAGAAATCTAATAGGTATGACTAGACCATTTATTCCCGAGTCTAGAAGGGGCAACGATTCCTGTTAATAAGCTTTACTGGAGAGGGATAGAGACTACACCTTACATCGTACATCCTATACTATTTAGGATTAACACAAATGCTGGTATGAGGCAGATTGATTCTATAGGTAGTAACACCAGCAAAATTACTGTGAAGACCTGGGGTGGCTAAAGGGAGGGAAAATTCGTGAAGACTACAAAGAAAGACAGAAGTCATGTTTTAGAAAAAATCAGACTAAATGAGAAATGCAAAGTATTCTGTAGGAGAGAAAGCTTAGGCTTAGAGAAGCTAAATTTATACACCAGAACATCACAAAAGTCCAGATATAGTAATAGAAATTGAGAGGAGGGTCATGAACATACCAAAAACTACAAGTGAATATAAAGTCTTGCAAGTATCCAATCGAGAGTTTGGGGATAAATGAGTTACTATAGAATTTACCATCCAAATCAGACCATACTGACAATGAAAAGTGGTAATTCCAATAGTCAGGCCAAGACAACAGGAGTAAATGGAGACTTGTCCCTATGAGACAAGAAGTATGGTCACCCTGGGTATAGGATGAAAGTACTAGAAGGATTCTCAGGTTTGCTCAGCTCATGGGAAATTCCAATCCAGCATACAGGGAAGTAGCACTTTGCATTCACTCACCCTTTGTATGATATAGGATCACAGGTGTTAAATCACCTAAGTATGTGTTATTTGCTTACTTTTCAGACCCAGGTGAGGTTATAAATACAACTTCCACCCAGGTCTCAGAGGCAGTGCTGTGAGGCAATGTCCAGTCTCTGTAGGGATATCTTGTTTTGTGGTCCAGCTGATGCCTGGCTTGGGTCCCAGGCAACAGCCAGTGCTAACCTCCAGACATGAGAAAATGATTCCTCAGGTGTTTCAAGCCCCAGCCACTGTCACACTGCAATTGTATGAAAGATTCCAAGCCAGAACTACCTAACCCAGGCAAATCCCAGAAGTGTGAAAG
This sequence comes from Mellivora capensis, assembly GCA_004024625.1. Classification (NCBI taxonomy): domain Eukaryota; kingdom Metazoa; phylum Chordata; class Mammalia; order Carnivora; family Mustelidae; genus Mellivora; species Mellivora capensis. The sequence continues at coordinate 65,024 of PISX010009411.1, forward strand.
GTAACAATACTTATAGACATTGTTTCATAAGGACTGATATATGTGAGATGATATGTTATGCAGCAGAGATCACTGGAACAGAGGGTAACCATTCTTCCACCAAATATGTTCCAGAAATTCTGGATCTATCTTGGCATGTAAGCAAGTATAGTAACATTAAAGTGCCTGAGAAGTCTTTTAGTAAAGAAAGCCTATCTATCATAACAGGTGCAGTCAATGACCACCTCTGCCCCACCTTTTTTGGTAGAAACAGCTCTTAATATCCAAAACGATTTTTACAAAGGATATTGAAAAACCTAGCGAAGCTCTATATTTCTACTTGGTATTGCAGATTGTTACTGAAATATCTCATTAAAGGCTAAATTCATGCATTTATGTGCATTGTTATCGTTCTAATTTTGCTAAAATAGATACTGTGCAACTGAATAAAAGCTTTTCCTCCAATTCATCAAATACTCATTATGGACCAGTAAAGATTTTCATTTCAAGAATGGGCTAGGGACACCTGCGTGGCTCAACTGATTAAGAATCCAGCTCTTGATTTGGGCTCAGGACAGGATCTCAGGTTCATGGGATTGAGCCCTGCACCAGGCTCTGCACTCAGCACAGAATCTGCTTGAGATTCTCTCTCTCCCTCTGCCCCTCCCCCCACTCATGCTCTCTCTGTCTCTTCTAAATAAATAAATGAATGAATGAATGAATGAATGAATGAATGAAATCTTCTAAAAACGAGCTAGATAGAACCCAGGGGTGATAACACAGATTATTAGGTGAATCAGGATAAAACTCAAGTTTGTGGGTACCCTAAACTCAAAATATCTACGCGGATGTGTCCTGATTCTCTATCTCTGATCTCAAAATGCAATCTGAAGTCTATCAGAAGTAAAGATTAGTGGGCTGAAACATGCTAGAGCAGCAGTAAGGAGAACCTGATTAATATGTACAGTACATAGGGTCTTCGGAGAAGACGGTGAGCAGTACACAATTCACTCTGATATGAAGGTCTTTTAAAAAAATATTTATTTATTTGAGAGAGAAGGAGAGAGGGCAAGCATGGGGAGGGACAGAGGAACAAGCAGGTTTCCTGCTGAGTGAGGAGCTGGATGTAGGGACTCCATCCCAGGACCCTGAGATCATGACCTAAGCTGAAGTCAGGCACTTAAACAACAGCCACCCAGGTGCCCCTCTAATATCAAGCTTTAACAAGAAATGATAAAGAGAAGTATAAATTAGTCATGACTCACTTTGTAATCTGGTACAGGCCGCACCTTTTTACGTGAAATATGGCAAGCCCTGTCCCTCTTTTCCATACACAACTGGTGGGAACAGATGGCTTTAGAGAAATTTGTTTTGTAATATGAGCTTCTGAATTGTCTAATGCACTTTTTTACACGAGCTGTACCTCTAAATACCAGGCCTTGGAATCCTTTATTTATCGCACTGTTAGGAGATGCCAACTTCTCTCAGTCTATGCTGACAAATCTCATTCCCTGGCCCTGGTCCACTTCTGCCTAATTAACAAATGAAAAATGCTATAACTGGAGCAGAGATTTGAAGGAAAAATAAAAGCTCTTGCTTGAAAGGTACGAAAACTGAGTTTATTTCCTTTTTTGGCATTAAATGATGGTGGGATTTTTTTTTTTTTTTAAGTAACTTGGCCTCACTGACCTCAGCTTTCTTAGGAAAGTAAGTGGGTTTGGCTCAAAGACTTCCTAAAGAGTCTTCCCACTGAACTATTGTTCAGTAGCTCAGATCCCTGATACATTCAGCAGCACCTCTGTTGAGGCTAACAGGGGTGTGCTGTGGAAAGCAGGGTTGCTTTTCCCAACTCAGCTTTTCCCTTTCTTGGTTCCATTTTCTCCCTCTCCTCCACCGATTTCCAATTAGCTTCTCACCATACACATTATCAGCTAACTTTGCTTTAGCTAGCAACCCCAGACTTCCCATCCCTTTTACCCTTTGTTAGTTCTAAAATCTAATGTCCTCTCCTCATTTCCTCACTGGCTTCTTTCTCTCCCAGCCCTCAATCCTGTATCCAGGTTGTGAGCAATCACTAGAACTGTTGCTCATGTCTTTAGACTGCCACTTTCTATCAGGCTATTTCTACTCCTGTACAAGACTTTGAAATATTGTAGCTTCATGACTGATTCCAACATTTACTGAAAATTGACCCTCACTTGTTCTCACTTTAATAAAGGTTGTCTACTAAAATAAATAGGGAAGTATTAATCAAGAAGACGAGAACATGAATAAGACCATTTGGGGGCCATTTACAAAGTTTTGACAGGTAAACCGAAGATCTATTGCCTTAGGTCTCTGGGCCAATAATTTCATTATGACTTGTTTACATACAAAGACAGTTTTCTTCTGCAGATCAGTGATTCACCTAATCAGCTTTTCTGCTATAAATTTCCTTACTCCCTGCCACTTAACATATTTCCTAGGAATAAGCAATAACAATGTAGAACCTCATAGAGCTCCTTGGATTCTGTGGTTCGTGGTTCATGTTTCATTTTATTTATTCTACTGCTCTGGTGTCATTCACAAGATATCACTATTCCTGATAAATACCTTTTCTACAGTAAACATGTTCTAAGGTGTGTACCCAGCAGCTAAGGTATACCAAGCAACTCTGGCAATGATTCATTAGGAAATGCATGCTTTAAGATATTTGAGATTGCTTCTGGAAGTTTCTGTGACACTGGAAGATAGTTCAAGACAATATAGGTACATGAAAACTTTCCTCTCCCATTTCTGCATTCTCCTTATTTTTCTCCTACAACTGTATCTTTTCTCCTAGAATTATACTTTTTTTCTTTCAAGTCCTGGCATGCTTGGTTATCTTTGCAAATGGAAACTACTTTGGTAAATGTTTGTCTTTACTTTAGAAATTTCTCGTTCTTCCTAGGCTAACTTGTCACCTTGCCACTGCTCTGTCTTCCAGGCAGGCTTGTGTACCTTCCAGAATGAGTTTCATTGTTTATAAAACCTGTATCACTTTTAACACCTTTTTACCTCATTCAGCTACTCCAAGGATAGAATACATCTGAAGCTTTTTTGTAGACAATCCTCATTCTGTCACTGCCTAGGAGTGGAGAAAGCAGTGGTTAGTTTCTGTAAGTTTCCCACTGACGTTCGCATGCTCTATTCTATATGCTGCAAGGATATCTTTTTCCTTGTAGCTACGCAGCTCTCCACATTTACATAGCCTCCAAACTATTTCTCCATATTCACCTAGGATTTGGCACATATTTAACAGGTTTTCCTCTTTTAAAGCCTAGTTTCTGCCATAATCCCACATGATTACAATGTTCAAAAACTGTAACTTACCTCTCAGTTTCTGGACATTCAGTTGCACTTATCATCTCTCTTCTTATGCCATTTCCAGAAATAAGTTCATTCTTGACTTGTGCATCACTCTAAAATTCTTCAGCTTTGAAAAATTTTTTAAAGTTTTGATTTCTTGGGCGCCTGAGTGGCTCAGTGGGTTAAGCCTCTGCCTTCAGCTCTGGTCATGATCCTGGGGTCCTGGGATAGAGTCCCGCATTGGGCTCTCTGCTCAGCAGGGGGCCTGCTTCCCTCTCTCTCTCTTTCTCTGTCTGCCTCTCTGCCTACTTGTGATCTCTCTCTCTTTCTCTCTCAAATAAATAAATAAAATCTTAAAAAAAGTTTTGATTTCTTACTTATTTTATAAAATAATAATATTCATTTTAGAATATTTGAAGAAATCACAAATACATAAAGAAAATACAAATTACCAGTAAGTTCATGATATTGGTAACTTGTATATTATATACGGACTTCTATATCTAATCATCCATCTATCATCATCTGTTTATTATCTATTATATGTATGATATCTGGCTAGCTAGCGATCATCGAGCGATGTAGCCATCTAATTATCTACAATTCTTCCTCTTCACACACCAACACACATATACTAATATATGGGTATACATACCTAACTTTGTCTATGTCTATGTGAAGGAACGTAGGGCCCATTCTGGCCCAACCTGCTAGGAATGTACTCTGGAAAATGACTGTGTAGATGAATTTTCTAAAATTGTAATGTTATGTTCCAAGCACAAAAGCACAAAATTTCCGACATTTTAGCTCTCATAGTCTAAATAGGAGACGTCATTAACTGTCTATAGCTCTTTAGTAATTGCCAACAGTGTGACCAACAGCAGTGCAGAAACTGCCCTGAAGGATATCCAAGCTACACTGTGTTCTGCAGATCCACTGGGGACTTGGAGTGTCTGGAACAGAAAGATTAGGTCCCTATGTTCGTATTGCCATCTTGCACTTTTGTCTCATTATAGGCAGTTCTTTTTGCATGTTTAAGTATTGTTCCTCTCATGCCTTTCTCTTCCTGTTATACAGAAATTTAAAAGAAATACATTTTGGAAGGCAACATATGCCTCCTAAATTGTTTTATATACTTTTCATAAAATTATTTTAACATTCATGCTTGCTTCTTAAACTTGAGAATAACATTCCATTGCCTTAATTCTGCACATATTTTCATCTATTCCAAGATGGTTATTTTATCTATATTCAGCTTGGATAGAAAGATATCCTTCTAGTTCTGATGTTTCCTAGTATGCAAGTTGATGGAACTGCACTGCAGATTCATGGACCCCAACATCCAACATGGTCCTCAAGTCCCTCACCTAGAGCAGGTTACTTTGTTCTTTTTTTCTTGGAGAAAATACTTGTCAGAGTGTGTGTACTTCTTTAATATTTGCCAATTTTTTCAGATGTTTCTTTTTTTTAAGATTTTATTCCTTCCTTCCTTGCTTCCTTCTTTTATTTAGAGAGAGAAAGAGCAGGGGGAGGCTCAGAAGGAGAGAGAGAGAGACAATCGCAACCAGACACTGCACTGAATGTAGGAATCAGATGCACGGCTCGATCTCAGGACACTGAGATCATGACCTGAACTGAAATCAAGAGTCAGACGCTTAATTGACTGAGCCACCCAGGGGCCCCTTTTCAGATGTTTCTATACGTGTAACTACTTATAATCAGTAACTCTAATGTAATCCAGTTATAAGTGCTCACATAAGTGGTCAACTACTATTTGGCAAAAGAACCAAGAATACTCAATGGGAAAAGATTATCTTCTTCAATAAAGAGTGTTGGGAAAAGTGAATAATCACATGCAGAAGAATGAAGTTTAAACCCTTATCTTACACCAGACACCAAAAATTAATTCAAAAAGGATTAAAGATATGTATAATACCTAAAACCATAAAACTTCTAGAAGAAAACATAGGAGCAAGCTCATTAACATTGGTCCTGGTGATGACTTTTTGGATGTGGCACCAAAAGCAAAATAAAATAAAACAAAACAAAAAATAAATAAGTTGGACTACAACAAACTAAAAAACTGCTACATAACAAAACAAACAATCAACATTGTTGGTTTGTAACCTCCTGGGTCTAATCAGAAACAGGTCCCTGAACATGAAGGGCAGGAAGAGACCAAAGAAAGAGGCAGCCCCCTCCATTTTGGTAGGTGGTGGTAGTTTTAGGAAGCAAAGGGAACTTGCATGCAAGTCTTCTCTGGGGTAGCAGCAGGACAAATGGATCTTTGCACTTCCCCCCAAAATCTTGAAAGTCATCTTTTTGATGACTTCTCCCAACACTCCACCCCTTGCGACCAGCTCTTACAACCTCACATGCCCTCCTCTTCTGCCATGGACCCTGAGTGGTCAACAGGGGGTGTCACTCACATAGATGTGTCTCTTTTGATGGCTACCTGGCTGCACAGGAGACAGCTGTTATGGCCACAAATCAGGCACATGCCAGAGAAAACAGATTAGACTATGATTCCCAAAATCAGTGACAACTTTTCCCATTCAGAGCCCCAAGACCTGGACCACTGATTTATCAAGTCCCCTAAACTGAGGGTCGTATCACTCAGGGTGTTTACTTGTGTCCTTGTGTGACTTAATAAAGAGGATACATTAGCAGATTCATGAGGTATGAACACACAACATTCTGTCTGGATTATGGTACAGATGTTTTCTTGAAAGGGATAAATAATGTTTTAGGGTCTCCATTTTGAAAGACAGCTTTTCTCATGAGAGACATTTTGGTGTTCTTTAAAGACAGGTTTTGTTGTCTATCAGCTAAGGCTTGCTTGGAGAATTTAGTAAAGTATTCAATGTGTGCTATACAATCCTCAGGCCAATTGAGGAGACAAAGATAGCTGCCAAATTATTGTACAAGTGGAAAATTGTGTCCACCTGACCTTGAAAAGAGGGAAGTTGTTAGTTTTAGGAACCTGACCTGGTTTTACATACCATACATGTTAGCTGGAAGAGGCAGCATCATCTGGCATAAAGAGATGGGCTGGGGTGGGATATGCCAGACCAGGACCCCCACCTTTCTCCCGTCTTTCAATCATGCATGTTCCATTTCAGGTATAACATATTTTAATAGGTCCATCTTGAAGGAAGACAATGAGATCCTAGTAGAGATCGAGTAGTTCCCCTTCACCCATAGGTGTGAAGTAAATCACCCATCACAGCAAGATGTCCCATTGTAAATTCCAGAGTGCTCTCAGTAGTATAATATGTTGATCCATGGTGAGAATAAGGAAAATGGGTGTTTCCCATGACTTCCATACTTTCACAGTATTGGGTGCCTTGGCAGGGGCCCTCTGTTGGGCATATGGGAGAACAGGACCTACTGGTTGATCATCCAAATGTATTAAAGCCTATGACAGTACTTCAGTCTACCTGGCCAAGGTGTTTTTACATGTTAATAATTTAATCTGCTGCTTTAACTTTCCATTTTTCTTTTCTACCAACCCTTTTGCTGTGGTTAATAGAGGAGATGAAACCACCATTCAACGTCATGTTCTTTTGCTCAGTCTTGCATGCCATGACTTTTAAAATGTCTTTCCTAAGGACTGTCTTGTCCATGAGGGTATCTCTAGGTTTTATTTCATTATTTTAACCACCTAATGGTGACAGTCTGGTTTGCACAGTAATAGGGAAAGCTTAAGTTGGGCCAGATATAGTGTCCATACCAACCAAGGCATATTTAGAACCCTTACTCAGGGAGAGGAGTTCAATATAATCAATCTAAGGCACTAAGGCAGCCACAAGTTCCTTGAGGAAAGTTACGTTCTGCATGTTTCAGGTATCTGTCAGTGGGCTGTAAGCTGCAGGGAGATTTAATTTAAGCTACATTTCTCTTGCTTTTGTTCTCCTCATCATTGTGGCCACTGATTGACCTGTGAGCTGAACCCAGACACTTGGAGGCTCCTAACCCCCTCCCTTGTCCTTGGAATATGGGTTACACTTGCCTTTCCTCATCCCATAGACTGCTCCAAGGACATTGCCTTGAGATAGGGATATGCTGTGGAGAACACCTGCATGGTACATATGACTGACCCCAGTGAGGGCCTCTTCATAAACTTTTAAGATCTGGTGGACAGGTGCATCCTTTTGTCTTTAAAATAGTACTTACCCCAAAACTCATAGGAGAAAATTTGCATTGTTTTTCTGCCTTTTAAAGTTGTAAATCTTTTCTTGTCTTTGAAGTGTAAACAACCCAGAATATAACAAAAACACTGCCCACAGAGACTGAAGCAAAAGAAGGGGGCGGTGAGACCTCTTGAAATACAGACTGCTATAGAAGAACTTACAAATTTCATCAGCATCATTTTGATGACTCCAGTCAACAAAATAAAACCTGCAGGAGACACCTGGGTGGCTCAGTTGATTAAGCATCCAACTCCTTATTTCAGCTCAGGTCATTATCTCAGGGTTGTGAGATTAAGCCCCAAAATTCTCTTATGATTCTCCCCCTGCCCCTCCATTATTTCTCTCTTTACCTCTCTTAAAAACAACAACAAAAAAGACAACCTACAGAATGGGAGAAAATGATTACAAATCATATAAGGGGTTAATAGCCAAAACACATAAGGGACTCATACAACTCAGTAGCAAAAACGACACAGTATAATTAAAATGGGCAAAGGGCCTGAGTAGACATTTTCCAAAGAGATGGCCAACAAGTACATGAAAACATGCTCAGCATCACTAATCATTAGGAAATGCAAATCCAAAGGACAACATGATATCACCTCACATTTGTTAGGATGACTATCATCAAAAAGACAAGAGATAATAAGTACTAGTGAATATATGCACTGTACAGCAGCGGTGGGAATGTAAACTGCTGTAGCCACTAAGGAACACAGTATGGAGGTTCCTCAGAAAATTTAAAAGAGAACTCTCAAGCAATCCCAGCAATCCCACTCCTTCTAGGTATTTATCTGAAGGAATCAAAATCAGAATCTTGGCACATCTGTACTCCCATGTTCATTGAAACCTTATTCACAATAGCCAATGTATGGAGACAAGCTAAATGTCCACTGATGGATGAATGGACAAAGAACATTTTGTATATTCATATAATATAGTAGTTATCAGCCTTAAAAAAAGAAGGAAATCCTGCTATTTATGACAACATGGATGGACCTGGAAAAGGTTAAGTAAAATAATTTAGACACAGAAAGACAAATACAATATAATTTATTTACATGTGGAATCTAAAATAGTCAGACTTATACAAGCAGAGAGTAGAATGCTGGTACTGGAGTGAGGGGAGGGAAAACAAAGAGTTGATGGCCAAAGGATGCCAAGTTTAAATTATGTAAGGTAAATAAATTTTAGAAATCTACTATACAGAACAATGCCCACAACTAACAATACTGTATTGTATACTTAAAGTTTACTAAAAGGATAGATCTTACTTTGTGTTCTTACATAAAATAATAATAACAATAATGATGATAATAATAATAAGGGGGCCTTTCTTGGATGGAGGTGAAAGTGGAGAGTGAGCCCTGAAAGCCTGGAGCACAGGGCAAGAGTACAAAGTGGTGGGGTGCTGCCTGCCCCCACCCGAATACCGCACTCCACCTCTCCATCGAATGCAAATCTTTGCACCTCATCATGTTGTCGCCAAGTCCTGCTTCTGGTACTTTGTGTCTCAGCTGAAAAGTATGAAGTCTTCAGGGGAAATTGTGTACTGTGGACAGATATTCCAGAAGTCCCTCTTGCAGGCAAAGAAGCTCATCTGGCTGCGCTATGACTCCCTCAGGGGCACCCACACATGGACCGGGGGGGGGGGGGGCAGAACTGCCCACTGCAGGGGCCGTCACGCAGTGCTACACAGACATGGACGTCCTGCACCACACCCGGGGCGCACTCCATCCAGATAGGGAAGGTGGAGGACTTTCCAGCCAGCAAGGGTCGCGTAACAGCAGTAAAGAGGTTCCACGACTCCAAGATCAAGTTCCCGGGGCCCCACTGAATCCTGCACGGCCAGCACCAGCCATGTTTCACCACCAAGAGTCCCAACACCTTCTTCCAGAAGTAGAGCCTCTCTGTCCAAATAAACTCATTGGGAAAAAAACCAAACCAAACCCAACCAAGCCAAAAAACAATACTACTAATAATAAAGGGGGTGGGAGGAAATTTTAGGAGGAGTTAGATATGTCTAAGGCCTTAATTATGGTGATGACTTCACAGGTGTATACTTATATCCAAATTCATAATTTGTATACATTAAATATGTACAGCTTTTCACAGGTCAATCATATCTCAATAAAGTGCTTTTTAAAAAGTCTACTGATTTACGGGTGCATGCGTGGTTCAGTGGTTAAGCAGCTACGTTCAGCACAGGTTAAGGTCTCAGGGTTCTGGGATGGAGCCTTGCATGGGGCTTTCTGTTCAGCAGGGGAGCCTGCTTCTGCCTTTCCCTCTGCCTGCCCCTAGGCCTACCTGTGCTCTCTCTCTTTCTCTCTCTATTAAATAAATCAATCAATACAGAAAGAATTGTCTACATATTTTGATTTGTTTTTGTTTTTGTTTTTCCTTCTGAATAGGTTTATGAAGTTTTTTTTTTAAATTTTGATCATTTTGTATATGTTTATTGCTTTCCTTTTGTTCTAATATTATAAGGTAGAGATTGCCCCTAATATTAAAATTCACTGCACAGATAATTTTAAATAATGGTTTAATATTTCTCTCAATAGGTGTGTAGTGGATTGCAGAGCCATCTCCTTATTTGGGGGATATTTAGTTTTAGCTTTTCCTTTATAAATAATGTGAATAATATCTTGATGTATAAAACCCATTTTATATTTTAGACAATTTTCATAGAGTGTTTCTCAGTGGAGGAACTCAGTTTAAAATATATAAGAAAATATGTGAAAATGTTGAATTTGACAAGTCTCTCTTCTCTTGGAGATTACTTTCAAACTCTGTATATTTGTTTGCTCTGTTACCCTAAGTAGAGGTAAGAGATGTGTTAGATAAAATGTCAACACATGTACAATGTGTATATAGAGCAGAAAGAAAAATGTATCCAGCCATGTCAAACCCTGAGCTCCTCAGGTCCTTCCACACACCCTTTAATGATAACAGTGGAAGCCATTGACTTCCATTGACAGCTATTGACTCAGTGTCAACTCCGTGCGCAGTTCGTTTCTGGGTACAGGGTAAACAATGGAGGCAGTGCCTCAGAATTCAGTCACCTTATAGTCTGTCTTTGGTCTGAAGGAGTGGTGTCTGTGTCTGTTTCAGAAGCAACTGTAATAGCACAGCAGTTTAAAAAGGTTTTAATTAAATAAAAACTTCTATTAATGATCCTATCCCCAATGGTACCAAGATTTGTCACACATGCTTAGAAAAGATCAACTATCTTTGATATTTCTTTTTTTTTTAATTTTTATTTTTTATAAACAAATGTTTATCCCCAGGGGTACATTTCTGTGAATTGCCAGGTTTACACACTTCACAGCACTAACCATAGCACATACCCTCCCCAATATCCATTACCCCACCCACCTTTCCCGACTCCCTCCCCCCAGCAACCCTCAGTTTGTTTTGTGAGATTAAGAGTCACTTATGGTTTGTCTCCCTCCCAATCCCATCTTGTTTCTTTTCTTCTTTTTCTGCCCCCCTAGTCCCCCATGTTGCATCTCCACTTCCTCATATCAGGGATATCATATGATAGTTGTCTTTCTCTG